>BJBW01006684.1:99378-115120 GCA_004320125.1 Scolopax mira
ATTGTACATGCATACGTGTATATATATAAATATAGATTTGCTTTTCACTTTTAAGCTAATTCTGGCATGACTTCTTTTAATAACCAGAGCAAATTTATAGGATTTGAGCGTAAGCTCATGAGGAAGATGCTGGAAAGATAACTGTTTTTACAGTATTATCTTTTTATTTGTGTGTGTGCATGGGTTGATGGTGCAGTTATTTGGTCTTTAGTAAATTGTATTCAGCACTTAGATACTTAGATTTGTGTCTTTTAAGAAATTGATCCCCTCCTCCCCCCCCCCCCAAATACAATCTAATGTTTAATGATCCTTCTGGTTATAAAAGGAAACCCAGATTTGAGTCGGAGCAGTGTTCAAGTTGAGTATTGTACTTGTAAGATATGCCCAACTTATTGAACCTTATTTTTAACTGTCTTGACACAACCCCTAGTGTGATGGAGCTCCTGTTCAGAGGGCATCTTGGAGTAGGAAAGGGGAAAGTAGGAAATAAAGACTGCACAGGAAAGGTTATTGTCACTGCTTTCATCCCTTTCCCATTCCAACATACTTGAGTGTGTATCCATTGTTATAGGCAGTATGGGAAACACCTGTGGGCAGTATTTGTCCCTACACACAGACTACTTTATGCACAACAGTTATGGTGAAAATTATAACTGCCCCAGGCTAGCTGTGTACTTTATGGAGTGGACAAGGGAGTCTGTAGGATATGTGATACATAAGATAACGCAACCAGTAGGATTCATTAAGGATTATTATTGCACTAAGCCTCTGAGTATGAAATGGTATGTAAGAATGCCAGTCAAATTATGATTTCTTTCTTGGTTCAGCTTTCTGGAATTGGTTTAGAGCATTTCTCTATTAAGCTTGATGCTTGGTCTCTTAAGATAAACAAGACTCTTTGCTATAAGTAGTATTTCATCTTGGATATTGATATTCAATAATCATTATTCAATAATACTGGGTCAAACTTTCTCATCTTAAGAGTTGTTGATTACTGTAACTGCTCCCTTTGTTGCTAGCTGACCGTTCCTTGAAAACCTGTTGAAAGTCCCCTTCCTTCTACAAATCATTTCCCCCACAGACCCCTTTTCTTTTTCTGTGCAATTGTACCATGTTAGTCCTCACTTGAAGCTTTCAAGATTAGTTCTGCTTTCAGAGCAAGTGTCCCTTTCATAGGGCCATTATACCTGTCTGTTGCTTCTCCAAGGGCCAAGATTCTGGAATACAGCTCCTCTGTCATCTGAGTGGTCCCACCTCCATGGCTTTTCAGTGGGAGTGAGAGGAGAATGCTCAAATGAGCCACAGCTGTTACCCATTGCCATGCTGTGCTGAGGGAGATGGACTTCATGTAATGAGAGAAACATTTATTGTAAAGTGTAACTTGTCTGCTCCAATCTCCCAGGTGTGTTTTAAAGGAAATCTGATGCTCTGTCCTTACAAACCAGGTGCACCAAACTCTGGGATGACCTTTAAGAAATACTCTGCACTGCTTCAGAGTTAGTAGCTCTGATGCCCAGTTTAAATTATCTGAAATCTCTCTTGGCTCGGGGAATGGCTCTAATCCAACCTCATCCCCAGGAAAAAAAAAATATTACAGTGTTATTTCTTTTTGTTTGCTTCATTTGTGCCTCCTAACCAAAATGTTCTCTCTGTATGACGGTAAACTTGTTGGTTCTAATAAGTAGGATTGCCTTTACCCTTCCTTCCCCAAAGCCAGACTTTTACTTTTTAATCATGTAATACCTGCTCCTCTTGCCATCAGTCACCTCTTCAGTGCCTTGACAAGGCACAGCTAAACAGGAGGTGGCCATGATCTGCGCCAACTGGTGTGGTCCTTCTGTTTTTTTCTTTCCTATATAATTCTACAATGCAGATCTACCTGAGGAGGCACATCTGATGTCACTTTAGCAGTCAGCGGTAAGCCCAAGTAACACTTGCTGGGTTTGATTTCTGGTTTTGTCTCTGCATTTTTGTGGTCTTGGTCTGATTTACACAGAAAAGTGTAATATCAGTGCCCATGCTCTCTTGTGTGCTGGGGTTTGCTGCACATGTGGTGCCAATAGCCAGGTATTTGCAGGATGAGGGGTTATCTCTGGGTCTCCAGTTCTTGTGTAGACTAGGAAGGTACACCTTGTTTAGTTCCCTACAATGGACTTTTGTTCATGCTGAAAACCGTTCACCCTGATAAAGAAATATTTTTACATTGAAGCAATGTTGGGTAATGGTACCTGTGCAATTAGGCTTGCAGTTACGTGGTGTAGATGTACCACGATGCACCAAAAATTCCTTACACTGATCTGTGTTTCTTATGAGGAAGAATTTGCAATATTCGATTGAATTTTGAATTGATACATGATGAGTTTTTAATCTTCATTTATATGCAGAGGACTCTAACCAGATGCATACCTGTAATTCTCGTCACTGGTTCTTCTTATAATAGCAGACAGGGATAGCATTTGCCTGCATAAAATATTTTTTTAGCAAACTGAGTGCTGTCAGTGTCTGTAATTACAGTTGCCATTAAGCACTAGAGCTTGGATTTGAGAAACAGTGCAACTCAGCTGCCTTTCTCTAAGCAGAATTAGCTACCTGTAGCAATTAACATGCGCTTTACAGAAAGTGGGAACAGGCTGAGTCAGCTTGAGAGTTGGCGAATTTGGCACTGCTGAAAGAAGATGCATTTGAAAACCTAATCGTGAAGATTTTAATCTCTCTTGATGCTTTATGTAACAGAACACCACGTGACCTCAGGTTCTGTAGTGTCATCACCGTTCGCTGTTTTTGTTGATCATGACCAACCACTATTAAACTCTGCAAACTTTGAATAGAAGTGAGTGGATAATTTTTAACGGGTGAGGCTTTGAGATTCTTGAAAGTGCTCTGGAGTTCAGGACCCGTGGTTAATAGTGGAATGCTAATGCTAATCTCACGGCTGCCGAGGACTGAGAGATATTTCTTCTAACCCTCCATCTGGGGGAAACTAATCAGCAGGTACTAAATAGATGCATCAATGAAAGTGACACTTCTCCAGAAACAAGGCTCTGACCAAATAACCATGAAAGTGCTATTCTTGGATCTGGAACAGCATCTAAAGAGGTATTTATAAAGCTTTTAATTTTTAGGTGCCTGATTACTTGTCTCCCTCTTTATTTTTTTTTTAATGGTTTCTTAAACTATTTTCTTTGAGCAAGTACTTAAGTGTTTCTCCTAAACCAAGATGATTGGTACTTGTTAAAATTATTTCAAATTATTTCAAGCTAGGAGTTGTCGTACTGATTGAGAGTGCTGTGTCACACAGAGAGCTTTACTTATTCACTGACAATCTACGTCTCTTGAAATATCTTTACAGCAGTACTTAAAATAATCCATATTATAAAATGTTTGCCATTGCAGTACTTCTCTCTTTCCAAATAAAGTTATTCCAATTATTTCAAATCTTAAATGATGCAATGCTAAGCAAAAAATTAGAATTTTAACATTATTTGAGACTTACTATCAAGCAAGTTCATATTAATTAAAATATTTTTCATACATAGTATATGCTATCTTCCCTCTCTTCACATATTTAAATAAAAGTTTAGTTAGTCTTGTTAAATGTTTGGAGAGGCATTGAAATTCAGCTTAGTCATTGGCAAGTTACATTATTAACTTCCTTTTCCATATAAACAGTGAAATATGCAAAGCATGTTTTTGATCTTTCCTCTCTAGTGTTTAAAAGAAATACCAAGTAACTCAATGAATGGGAAGAATTATTTTACTGAGTTAAAAATATATGACAGTGGGGGGGGGGGGGGGGAATGCCCTGACTCTTCATGTTGCAGAGTTGTTGCTCTGTGTAAAGAAGGCAAATACCCTTCTGTGAGAGGGAGCACAGAATGTGTTTTTCATAACTTCTGATCTCTGAACTGGTGCTTTTATGTCACACCCTTAAAATCTAAAACTTTGCTCTCGTCATGTACATCTTGACAAATACCAATTAATACATTTCACTTTATATTCTTGTCACTTTGTGTTATTGCCTGTGGAGAACAGTTTTTCTCTGTGAATACTGCCTCTTTAGAAACTTACACATTGGAAAACTTTTTTTAAAGAAACACTTTTTTAATTTCTTCAGCAATCAACAGTTTCTGAAAAGATTCTTGAACTTTCGAATGAATGTTAAAAAATTAAATTAATTCATCTGAATGCATAAAGAACCAGCATAATGTATGTCTTCTATAATAGAAATTGAAATATGATGACAACAGGTACGTTATGCTTGAGCACTCTGTGTATACAGCAATGACCTGTGGCATTATATATTACTGAATGAAAAAGGTAGTATTGAGAAGATTGTTTCCTACTATGAGCCAATTTATTCCATAAAATGTATAATGAAAAAAGTGTGATGGAGTAGACTTGTGATTTTTCTCTGGCCTTTCTGCATTATTAAGAGGTTTTGCTATAGCTGATTTTTACTGATAAACATAGTAGCACCTCCAGCTGTAACCCAAAATCTGCATCTGTTACTGTTATACAGAAAATTTGGATGATTTCTCCTGTGTTCTTATTCAGCAAGCTGCTTCCTGTTCACTTCTTATTTGCTGTTGTTTCCTCCAGTTTCTCTTCAGAGATGTTATTTTGCTCTACTTGTTTTTCTGTGAATTAAAGCTGTCTGACTGTCACGTCACCATAAACTGCAAACGAAGGAGAAACCTCTCATGCAGCTGTTCTTGGCTGATGTTGCATATGGTTGTATTTTCTTTCCAAAATTGACCCCACTGAATACATGGGCCAAATGCAAAGAGGCATTTGGCTTTCTCCAGGTTAAACACAGAATATCTTATGAGAGAGAGAGAGAGAGTGCAGTTGTGTGTAGCTTTCTGGAGGAAAGAGGAGAAATTCCCAGGTCAGGCTTCTCATTTAGAACTTACAGGATACTGACATAACTGGAGGATCTTTTTCCCCCTTGCAGTCCTTGCTCAAGGACAGTGTACAGCATACTGAGAAGGGCTCTTACTCTTAACAAAATTAAATGCTTTATACTTTCAAAGTTTGACTGCCCTAATGCAGTCCAAGATCGAGAGTTTTAGGCTCTGGAGCTCCGCCAAGGTGCTTTGGAAAAGTGATCCCTGATGTCTTTGTGCTACTGGGAAGCTGTTTAGAACTAGATGGCATGGAAATGGGGTATAAATGGTTGAAGTGTGTATATATATATGTATATATAAAAATAAATAGTAAACGTGTAAATGGGTGTGCAGGAGATCCTGCTTCTCTTGTAGTGCAGACCGCATGTAGGTGGCTGTGTCTGTTTGAGATGGGTCTGTGTTGTCAGTTTTCCATATTCATACTGAACGAACAGTGTTGTGGTGTCCTCCATGTTTCTTTTTGAAACTTGGCTGGAAACGCAGATTTAAAAAAAAAAAAAGTCTGAAGATGCTTCAGCCTCTTCCTCTTCACCTGGAAGAAGAGAGTTCTGGGTCCACCTGCCAATCCTTGGGATGGTTAAGGTGGGCTGTAGTTGGTTAAAATACATGAACAGTACTGAAGGGAGAGACAAAAACTTCCGTGTCTTGCGCTATTATATTTAGGCTATCCCTATCTCAACTTCAGTAACTGCAGTTCGTTAAAAGGATACCTTGGTGAAGGGCATCCAATCACTACCTGATAATATCAAGGGATAAACAACACAGTATATTTGAGATAGCCCTTCTTACTGTTTTTAAAAGGCAGACTTTAATTCATCATTAGGGAAATATTAAATAGATGCACTCTAATAAAAATCTGACAGCCCCTGAAACCTAGTATTTTCTGTATTTAAAGATAATTTTCCCTATTTAAAGATAATTTTCCACTCAAGTTAAATCACGTCTCAGTCCTTACAAGGATTTCAAGAATCCTTTCAAGTACTTCTACGTTTTTTCAGGCTATCAGTATAAGTAAACTCCCTCAATCTCTGAATCGGTTCAATGGTTCTTTTCTACCAGTTTATCAACAACTTGTTTTAAAATGCTGAGTTCTTCAGAAATGGGGCTGAAAAACAGGTTTGGGCAAACTAATCCAAGGCAGGATCCTATCTCAGTTGCACCATTGCTACCCTGTGACTCAAACATTCACTTACAAATATTTTTGTTTATAGCTGTCATGATTGCTTGTACTTGAACTGCTGATTGATGTTACCATCTACCTGCCCAGGGGCCTCTGGCAATTGGTAGTGGCCGGGAAGAGTCAGAGAGGAATTCCCCCGTTTTGTACCTTGTGTGGGAGCAGGCAGTGCCTCCCCAGATGGGAGACCTCCTAAGGTTGTGTCCCTAAGAGGTGACTTGTCCTCTGTGCTTGGTGGGACAAGCCACTGCAGCAGTGGTTCCCTGGCTCCACCTGTAAAGCTGGAAGAGGGGGGCCTTTAAATCCTGTCTCACAGCAAGGCTTTTCTCTCCTTCCTACAAGTTGAGAGCAGGGTGGCAGCTCGCCATGTTGATGCTGTAGAAGAGTGGCCACTGGGCACCTGGGCTAACACCCTGCCTGAGAAGGAGGAAATGTACCCGGGAGCTGTTTTGGATTCCCATGCGTTACTAAGCGGGTTACTCATATCAGACTTCTGATACTGGAGTTGGTTGGGTTTTGTTTTTGTAGAGGTTTTGTTTTGTTTTGAGTTTGGTGTGTGTGTGGTTTGGGTTTTTTTTGTTTTGTTTTGTTTTTTTTTTTTTTTAAGCTGCAAAGGTTCAAGGTGTCATCTTAATGACAGTGGTTTCTGGAGGATGAGGTAATTGTTTTCAAGAAGCCTTAGGTGCCTGACACAGTATATACATGAGCTCAGGCCTTGTTTTGTACAAAAAAAAAAAAGCTCTTGGAACAGGTAATGAAACGTATTTTAGGTGTCTATCCACAAGAAAACAGGCATCAGCAGCATTAGGGAGTGGACAGGACTGGTCGTAAACAGGATGCCACAAATTTAGCCAACTCTACATAAAGATGATTACCCAGATACCAAATCGGTATGAAATAATATGCTGTAATCTTTCCTCCAAGTTGTGTATTAAAAGATTAAGAGTATATCTTCTGCTGTTTGCAGAAGGTCTGTGTCAAGGGTGGCTAAATGTCAGCGGTGTCTTCTCCGCACGGCCACTGTGGATCTGACAGTCTTGAGGTCCTTGCTGTTTATAAGCTAGAAGATGCAGTCCTGTAGAAAATTAGGGCTTTCTACTGCCTGGGGTTCCTTTAGAGGAGCAGTAGGCTACTGAGGAAGGCTGAATCCCACTTGAAGGGACCCAGGACTTCAGGATATATAGGCCTTCTCTAGATGATGTGGATGTATGCCAGCCGTTTGCAGTCTCGGGCCTTGAAGGTGCTCCAGGGACATATTCAAAATATGCTGAGCCAGCACATCTGTTCTGACTGTTCTCTTCGGTTTGCAGCGTGGCAGGATTACAGGAACGAAGTGTTGTGCTGAAGTGGGTAATATGTCTCTAAAGCCATAAAGCACAGTCAGGTCAGATTAAAATATCTATTTGTCTGTCTTTAGGTAATTTTAAAGTAATTTTTAAGCACACCTCATTTCATAGTCTTAAATACTTTCCCAGGTATCTTGCATTCTATTTTACATCAGTATTGCTTTACAACATCTTCCTTCAGCAAGGAGTGTGTAAATCTTTGGGGTTTGGTGGTTTGGTTGGTTGGGGGTTTTTTGTTCCTTTTTTTAATTATTTTTTTTTTTACATGGAGAGACTCAGTTGGGATTTCTGCAGTTGTGAGTCAGCAGGATTTGTGACTCTTAAATCACTGAAGCTATGCCTGGATTAAGAAGACTGGGAGTACTTTCTAGCTCCAGGGTCTTACTAGCTGTACTTATTTCTCAGCACCCTGCTGAGTTGAAGCATGGGCATGTATCAGATTCCTCTCATTTCCACAGGTAAGGGGGAGGGAATCACAGACTGGGCAGGAAATTGTCCAGCAAGTGCCCGACTTGGTGTTTGGTAAAGGAGAGCAAGACTTTGGGATAAACCACACTGTGCAATAAATCTGGTAAATCAGGTCACACTCTTACGTGTTTCTGGAAATTCCCCCTACGCTTCCTGAATGGGTGGAGGTACATGGGGTTTGATTTCTATAAATGAAAGTTTCCATTCAGGTATAAAAATACCTTTAAATACATAAGAGTTAAAGTGCACTTCTGTTTGGGTGGAACAGCAAGTCTTGGATTTTCTCTAAACTTTTTAGGAAGTCACTAAAAGATAAGCTGTGGGTTGAAACACAATCGAAGTAGAGTGTTTTGACCCCTCAGGAATTAGGAAATAGTTTATTACAGGTTTGTGTAATATACGTGCACTAGAGCCAAGGTAGTTACTCTGAAAGTCATTCACCTACTTGTTCATTGGCACTGCTAATACCTGTGGAGGCATTCGCCAGCGATTGCAAAGAGAAATTGTAGGACTGCAAATGGACAACTGGATAGAGGTCTGTCATCTTAGAGTACTTAAAGAAGATGAAAAGTGGCATTCAACTCTCACCTTATTTTCTTCTACTACCTGTGTTGGTGTTGGGGCTTATTATTTAACAGAATGGCCTTAATAGTCCTGCACAACAGGGTGATAAGGAGTTATCTACCACGTTAAAAGCTGAGCAGTTGACGGACCTTCATCCTCGTTCACAGCAGATTGAATTCCTCCCGGGTGTTCCGTTGCCACACTTTGGTCTTACCTGTTTTGTTTCTGTACTTTCTTCTTCCATCATAGAATCATACTATGCTTTGGTTTGGAAGGGACCTTACAGATAGTCAAGTTCCAACCCCCCTGCCATGGGCAGGGACACCTCCCACTAGAGCAGGTTGCTCAAAGCTCCATCCAGCCTGGCCTTGAACACTTCCAGGGATGGGGCATCCACAGCTTCCCTGGGCAACCTATTCCAGTGTCTCACTACCCTCACAGTAAAGAATTTCTTCCTAGTATCTAATGCAGATCTGCCCTCTTCCAATTTAAAATGATGACCCCTTGTCCTATTGCTGTGTTCCCTAATAGGGAGTCTTTCCCCATCTTTCCTGTAGACCCCCTTTAAGTAGTTAGTCAATCATCATTGACTGTTCATAATTCCTGTAAAAGGTGGAGTAGGGAACTTCATTCCAAACCTCCTGAAGACCATAGGAGTAGTCTGGTTAATTGCAGGAAGTTTGGCTTTGTTCCTAGCAACTTTGAGTTGGCTTCTAATGCAATATACTTGTGTGGGAAATAGAAGATTAATTTCAAGTGCTGAATTGAAAAGTGGCCATCAAAGGGAAAATTATATTCAGTGAGAAATGTAGGCCATATAAATAATTTCTTAATAAGCATGACTAAATTATTAGCTGATCCAAGATTTTCAGTATAGTTTCAAGGGGAACAATTAGAAAAAGGAGAGGAGGTGGGAAAAGAGGAAAGAAAGTGGTTTTGGGGTTTTGTTTTTTTTTTTTTTTAAAAAAAGAGGCGCAAAGGGTGCAGGCTTTACAGGGAGCTGGGAACAAGGGAAATGGAGGGACTTAAGGTCCTCCATCCCCCCTCTTCCATAATTAGCACCAGTCAGTAAGACATAGTATTCCCATTTCACATGACTTGGTGTGACTTTTCCACAGCCTTGAGGAAATAGAAGATATTAAAAGTTTAAAAAAATAATAATAATAAAAGATGACCTTTCTCAATTACAGGTTAAATTGCCTGGGTTTTAATTTGATGACTAAATCCTGTGGTGTGCTATAAAGGTAGGGTGGGGTGGGTGAGTGTCAGCCACTGTCCCAGCGTCCCTCCTGGGCTGCTGGCCCCCTGGATCAGAGATGCTGTTTAATATAGAGAAATTCCAAATGCTGGTCGTGTCACTGTGCCAAACCACTTCCTATGCTTGCTATGTTTCTTTTGTTAGGTTAGGTGTAACTCGAAATGCTCTTTCCTCCCCTCTTTGTGTAATTTTGGAGTACACAGTTGAAAAAGATCTGTTGGAAAGCTAGAAATGGTAAGTGGGGTTTTCTCTGAGATGTTCTCCTTGGCTTTGAGAAGAGCATTGCAGGTGAAAATTAGGTATAAGGGAACTGAACGCTCTTTTTATGTGCTAAATCTAAAGTTCTTTAATCAAATTTCACATAAAGGAAAAATTAATTTAATCTCTGTGCTTCAGGTAATGAAACTTAAAGATTGTAACGTTTTATCACTTCTCTACATATGCTGTTTTATGGCACTAAACTTCTTTTTCCCCTTTCGTCCTGGGGACAGTGACAGCATGCAGAGTGACGTTGTGTGCAGCTATCTGGAGGAAAGAAAATTAATTCCTGGCTCAGATGTCTCATTTAAAACTTTGAGGATGCTAACACAGTTGGTGGATCTTTTCCCGCTTGCAGTCCTTGGTCAAGGGCAGTTTATGGGATACTGGGAAGGGCTTTCACTTTTAACAGAGTTAAATATTTTGCACTTACTCATTTTTAAGCTTGGATATGAAATTAGGAAAGCCTGTGATTCCCAAACTGGATGTTACTGCAAATATGTAACTCTTAAATTTAGGTGGTGTAGCATCTGGATGCAGTTCAGGTTTTGAGTTACAGACCTTGCTTGACTTGGGGAGGAGGCTTTGCAACTCAGTGGAATGTGCTTCAGGGTCCTTCATCCCAACTGCATTGTTAGATGGTCATCTATGGATGATCTCAGGAAAGGGGATGCCGCATGTCCCTCTTTGAGCATCAAAATGGCTCTAAGCTGCCTCATACTTCCCTGCAGAGTTACCTCTGGCCAGTAAAGAGTGGATTATCTCTGTATTTGTCTATATCCAGGGACTTGATATAGACCTTGTGTTTTATTTTGTCAGCATTAAAATAGGTAGAATTATTATAATTCTCATTAAAAACACCTAGAGTTGACTTAGCAATTAGTTGCCTGTAAAAGAAGAAGAGGATATCCTCAGAGGAGCCAGCAAGAACTGCTCCATATTTCTCTTTTGATCTTACATGGTTATCTTCTTGCTTTTAAATGCAGCCTTCTGTCTCCTGGGCAGAGCGCTCAGCGTGATACTTCTGTGTTTGCATTGCGATTAGAGACACTGACAGGTTACTTCCAGAACCCCAGTAGGGTGTGTGTATTCTTTCTGCTGAATATTTATTTAGTTATGCTTGCACATCTGGGGGGAAAAAATAAAAATTACCAATATAGTACTTCATTTCACTGGCATCCTGCGTAGCTTTCCCTTTTATCTGTTTTTCATGGAACTAAAACTCAGTTGCGAGCAAACCAAGCTATGGATGTAAATAACATGACTATGGGGGAGGAAAAAGCAGGCATTTAGGAAAACTGAGAGAGTAATATCTGATATCAAGAGGTTGTTCAATTTAGCAGAGATAGGTGCATTGAAATCTGCAGAACTCAAAGTAGAAGTGAAATACATGTCAGCCTTTGGAGCTGAGCAGTAAGTTCTCTGTGGCTTGGTTTCTTTAATGAAGATCCTAGCTACAAGTTTGGGGCTGGAGAAGAAAGTTGGCTGAGATTATGTGATTTTACACTGTCTGAATGTGCCTTTTTTCTGGGGGGGGTGGGGAATAGGAGGGGTTTGACCTTAATCTGTTAAAAAAAATAATTATGACTCACTGTGGGGGAAGAAATTAATTGGGCAGCCTCTCCAGCCTATCTTGTGCCTTTACTGAGATGAATAATAATAATAAAAAAAAGTCATGGTCTATTGAAATGAATAATCCTTTAGTCCTTGATGACAACTACAGCCAGAGTTTCTTCTTTAGGTTTTTAGCTTGGAGCAATTCTGCTTAATGTTGATAGTGGGCAGGGGGTTGCTGTCAATACACAAACAGTTTTGCATTTACGAATTTTAAGGCAGAACAGTACTTTGCCCTTTATTGACGATGTATAGATGCCAAGTGAAATGTAAAGTCAGATGTCATGTAGAATATGGTCTTGAGTAACTAACAGATTATTTTTTTAACCTCTTTAGTACTTTTATTTTTCAGTTGAAAATCGTAGTTGCAGTCTGTGGGATCTGAGCCTGTCTATAGTGTAAGATGAAAGTGTGCTGTGACAGGAACTGCTGTTTCCTAATACGGTTTCTGCTGTGGCCCCTTTGCAACATATCCGAAAGATGAGATTTATTTGAACTTCAGGAGATGCATGTCTACTGCTTTTAATGTTGGTATCTAAAGGGAGTGTACATTGACAAGGTACTTGAAAGAGAAGGTGTGTTTTTTTTTTAAGTGAAGGAATTTTTTAACACGCACGCAGAAATATGCCAAACCACACTTGCGTTGAGACAAAACGCTTGTGTGCTGCAGCTCACCTCATTATGTGCTTAAGATGAAAAGCACTTTTTTTTTTTTGAAAAGCACTTTTTTCAAGTGCTTAGCATGATTAAACTGGGACAAGAGGAAATTATTTAGCGGGAGAAACAGTGTTTAAGAACTGAAACACTACAAAAGGTGAAGCGTGCTAAAACGTCTTTCACTACCGCATGTGTTTCAGCTTAAGCAGTTCATTTAGTTGAGGATCAAAGATGCTGGTGAGCTACTTATTTAGCAGCATATTATGTTTCTGCTTGTCTTTCAGTAGCCCATTTTGAGCCTTTCTATTACTTTATGCAGTTTGTGAACACCTGGGGTGCTCCATAGACATACAGTCTTCCAAAAGCGAGTGATCCTCCCTGTGAGAGGACTCACAACAAATGTCCCTCGTTGGGGATCGGGGGGCTAAGAGGGACATGAATCAGTCCCACCCCAGTGCAGACCCAGAGTGGCTTTACAGAAAGGAGGAATTCTGCAGTCTTTCTCACCTCTGCTCCCAGGAGTGTAAAATTGTAAGTTTCTGCAGGAATATCGTGAAGTATCTGTTAAAGAGGTGTTAAAAGATACGGTTAGAAGGTTTTTTGAGTCACACGGTGGTCATCTTGACTCCCTTTTAGGGCTGTAAGGGAAGGGTGACTGAATCAAAACAGCATAATCCTAGTGAGGTGCATGTTCAATGTAATGGTGGAGGAGGCAGGAGGAGAAACAAAGCAATGAGTACACATGGAGAAAGGGAGTTTGGAAGATCATTTTCCTTAAAACTTCCATAGATTGTTTTATTTCATAGATAATACATATATGTTAAAAAAGCAGTAGCAAAACCCCAACCTTTAAACATGGAGTTCAGTCTCTGCCTTTGTCAGGCAAACAACAGGGTGTTGAGGCAAGAACATTGGAAATTAGTGATGCTCTCCCCCTCCCCAGTTTTGGGGATGAAAGTAGTACATCATGGTTTTTATTTCCTAGATGATCTGAGAGCTCTGAGCTTTCTCAGCCAAAAAGGGACACTTTATGGTTTGCTTTTTTTTTTTTTATTTTTATAGGGTGGGCAAAGCAGAACATGCATATTAATATGCAGTCCTACTTATGCAGTTGACAGCTTTCTGTTTGAATCATAACTCAGCTTGTAGGCATCTAAAAATAAATGAGGGAATGTGCTAAAAGCCCACTGAAGTTAATGGAAGATGGTTAATGAGTTTAGTGGGAATTGGATTTAGGACCATATCTGTATCTCTTTTTCATGAAGATATATTAATATAGATTAAAGAGGGGGATGTTATTTATTGTTAATTTAGTCAGAGAATGATACCATTTATCTGTCATAAGTGGAATGATGGCATTTAATAATTATCACTCGTTATGGCAGCACCAACAGTTGTCCTGGAATGCATCCATGACTTTATTTTCACACGTGCAAATGACAAAACATATAAATGTCTGCTGGCTGTCCTACAGCAGCAAAGCAGGCATTTCAAGGGTGCATCTGTTCAGACAGGTGAGTTTGCTATCTTAAGCGAGTCATTTTATAAGGACCTAATTTTCAGAGATAGGATGTCTCCCTTTTTACACCTAATCTGCCCTTTTCTGATTAGGAGTTTCAGGGGATGGAGAGTGCAGCTGGACCCAAGCTCAGGGGCAATTTTGTTAATTCTAATGACCCTAGTAACTGCTAAGATGAGGAGTCATTTGAGATATTACTGATTTTTTTTTATTATTTTTTTTTCCCCAAGCCCAACCCTTCATAAAACATTAATTTATATCAAGTCTGGGACAGGACCTGGTACAGATTCCGGTATAGATGATGTGGTTTTGAAGCTGTTGATTAAGTGGCTCACTTGATCGTTGAACAGGATGACTACCATCATGCGTAGTAAGTAGCCCCTGCAAAGACAGTGGCCAGTTGGCGTGTACAATGTGTGGCTTCTGGTGTTTGTCCATCAGAAGGTGGGAAGCTGGAGCCTGATGTGTCTGTCTAATGTGTTGCTTCTCATTTGCTTGCTATTAAATTTGCAAGTCAATACAGGCAAGGATGGGGTTGGGGTTTGGTTGGGTGTTTGGTTTTAGTGGTTGTTGCTATTTTTTCAGCCTGTTAGGTGCCAGGTACCCAGGGGCGAGGTGAGAGCTGTGCCCTTGCAGGATGTGCAGTGTATGTGGTACCGGAAAAGCAGCTCTGAGGCGCTCTTATTCTTAAATGTGACCTCTCTCGTGAATAGGATTAGCTCGTACTACTCTGCTGGCATTATTGAATGAAAGAATAGTAGACTAGGACAACATAAATAGACTAAGAAGGATGATGCAGATACGCAAATGCTAAATTTAGCTTTAAGATGATTATTCCGTGCCTCCTGGCTTTCCTGCTTCTCTGGCATCAGCACCTGTGACATGTATGTGACTTGGAGAAGTTTGCTGTAGAGACCGGAAGAGGCTTTTGACATTATTTTTTGTGCCATGTAATGCCAGGTGAAAGTGCAGGTCTAGAAAACGGTATTTTTAGAGGCTGGATGTTCCTTGTGGCAGCGTTTTGTGGTAGCCTAATTCAGCCTTGGGTCTCTTTCCAGACTCTCACTGGCAGGGAAGGGGTTGCTCGGGCTGGCTGGGATGTCACTGTGTTCCGTGACACACGAGGGTGTAATATTTGTTGAGAAATATACCACGGTTAGGTGGGAAAATAATTTTTTTTTTCCCTAAATAATTAATGCACGTGCTGCAACTTTGAAGACCGTTAAATGCTGCGTAGTACAATCTAAAAATTAACAAATAGGCATTTCCCTCGTTGTTGTAGAAGATTATTGTAGAAGAGGAGCTGGCTTGCTAGAAACCTGCAGGTTTGTGCCGTGCGTGCTTTTTGTGGGATGACCTGATGGCTTAATATTTTTTCAATTAATCGGTTTTTTTTGTTTTTGGTTTTTTTTTTTTTCGGGCTGGTAAGGCCTGTGTTGAGCGCCGGAGAGGGATGGTGGCCGCTTTAGGAGATCGGTAGTGGTCTGGGACGGTTTCACCCGCAGCGCCCGTCGCTCCGTGTGTGTGTGTGGCGTTACCGCCGGCCGAAGCGGGGTACCGGTTGCGTTCTGCGGCGGGGCGGCTAAAATTTGCCGCACCTAGGGCTGAGTGCGAATCATCCGTGTGGCGGCGGTGGCACGGCCAGGTGTGGATCTAGCCCCCGGGGACCGGACAGCCGTTACCCCGGCGGGGACCGGCCCGGCCCGGCCCGGCCTCGGGGCGGCGCTGCCGTGAGCCGACAGGTGGCGCTGTCGGCGCGGCAACGGGCGGCCGCGCTCCCGCCGGCGGGTGAAGTGTGTGTCGGGGGGGGGGAGGAGGGGGGGGGCCTGTTAGCCGGCCGGGCCACGCTGGGCATTTAATTTAATTATTGTTGTTGTCGTTATTATTCTTTTTAACTGCCTTTCCATTCTCACGGGTGGAAATCGGCACGGTGAACGGCGTGTCACGGGTTGGGGGGGGGGGGGGGGGGGGGGG
>BJBW01006686.1:0-14023 GCA_004320125.1 Scolopax mira
TATTTATAGGAAATTTTTTATTGTTTTTTATGGCAGTATCGCGATTAATTTCTAGTTGAGCTTTGGCCCTTCTAATTTTCTCCCTGTGTTACCTCATGACCCTCCTACAGTCCTCCATCTCACAGAGGGTGCCAGGTGAAGAGAAGATAGGGAACTTATCTAGGGAATCTCTGCTGTCTGCCTGTTGGGCCCATCTTAGTGAAGACAGACTGTGAC
This sequence comes from Scolopax mira, assembly GCA_004320125.1. Lineage (NCBI taxonomy): Eukaryota > Metazoa > Chordata > Aves > Charadriiformes > Scolopacidae > Scolopax > Scolopax mira. The sequence continues at coordinate 217 of BJBW01006686.1, forward strand.
TCCAGCAGCTTCCCTGTCTCTCACTCTCCCTGATACTCCTCACCTCCTCCCAGAGCTCTGTCACCAAGTGTAGAAGTTTCCTCTCCCTGGGCTCATCTCCCACAGGTGTGCTCACTGCTGCGGTTGAATACTGGTGGAAGAGCAAGGCTCAGCCTGCAGCCTGGCACCTGGGTGGTAGAATGCTCCCACCAGAGCTGTGTCTGGGAAGCTGTGTCATGGAAGCATGCTTAAGGAGGCCATGGCTTTCCCCTGGCTGGACACCACTGATCGCTGGTTGAGCTGGCAAACCTGCAGCACCCTTCCTTCATGCCCTTCTGGCCAATTGCTATGCCCTTGCTGATGCACCATACCCTGTTTGCCCACCCTGGTTGGTAGAGATTCCTAAGAGCTTCTTTTATATGTGGGGAAAGCTTGTCTGCTGTTGTTCATCGCTCTGCCCACATCTCTGTCACTTGTTGTCGCACAAGTTGTGGGCTTCTGATAGCTCTCTTGGCTCTCTTCGAGGTCCCCTTAGGTCAGGAACCCGTGCTGCACACTGTGCTGGAGTGCTCAGATGTAGATTGTTGTTTCTACCCATCTCCTACTCAGGATGAGACGAGTTATCATTTAGAAGGGTCTAACACGTGCTGTTGAAATAGAAGCTAGACAGTTTGCATAGATTAGATGTCTAACTTTTTGTTGGCTATATTTCAGGGAGATTACTCCATTCCTGCAAGTTTTTCCTTTGCTAGCCTTCCAGTAAGGATAGATTTAGTCTTCTGAGAAAGTACCTGTGTATATCCCACATAAATTATGTTTGTATAGGTGGGTGGGGGAAATAATATATTAGGGTGAAATCCCTGTTCCTGAGGTTGTATATCATTGTCAGATTTCATTCATAAGACTTGACACTTTTGAATTAATCTACCCCACCATATGGGATTTCTCACAAGTGTGATTAAGGTTCCATTTTTTATGCCTATTATAATCTTATCTTATATCACTCATATCACTGTATTTCCAATATTGGGACTGTAATCTTATGCAGTATATGCTCCCTGGGGTTCAAGTACAGTAGAAGATCTGCTTAGAAGTATAAGAAGGATATGCATAAACGAGATCAGAGAAAAGTGCAAAGTCTTACCTTCAAAGAAAGTTCAAAGAATATAGATGTGCTCAGGGAATAGTAGGAATGATTAAACCATTAGTGCCACTAAGAAAATGAACCGTCTCCTGTGTTGGGGCTGAGTCAACCTTAGCCTCCAGTGACCCTTAAATGCATAATAATAATCTAAAATTTCAACATTATTAAAATATCATGGAAGTAAAAGAGTTAACTTAGTTGTTGTTATGTATGCAATTCCTAAGCAATACATAACTAAGGCTAAAAAGAACAAATGGAAAAAAGTTGAGAAATGCAAAACTGAAATTCCTACCCCAACAATCCAGATGTTACCTCTGTTGACTATCTGTTACTGTCTCTCTCATTTGAATTTATTTTCCTCTAGTTCTTAAACATTATTTAATATATTTCTACGAGACCAACTATTCTGCTATAAATCATGCAGACTGATCAAAAGGAGAAATGTAATAGCCCTATTACCCATGTTACTTCTTGCTTGTCCAGGCTTCTCCTTCTAAGAAGTGGAATCTTACCTCACGGAATTTTACATTTTTATGAATTCAAGCAGAGTAGACTGGCAATTGATAAGGACAGAAAGAAAGATAAATGCAATATTTCAACCATTTTGTAGTTTAGGAAATACAGACAAGACTTTGGAAATTCTATAGAATTCCTCGCTTTTAAGGGTATGGGCTTATCTCTGCATCAAAAAACATCCTTCGATGATGTCAAGGCATTTGTGACTGCTATCTATTAGATGCTTTTTCTGTTACATGATGCTTTCTTGTTTAGTAGAACTACTGGTCTTCAGACACATTTTTGACTAAAATTGCCTGAGAAGTGGGATAATTGTTATCCTACTGGTAGGAATGATGTCTAGGTGTTCTGAATTTTGATTTTCTATGCTGATCGTCTGAAGATTTATAAACACTAATCTTTGTTTCTGTCACCCAGTGGTGAGGACCTGGCCACCAATACCACCTGTTGCTGTATCGTTTTTCTCCTGAGGCTCAGCTTTCATTTCCATGTGCATCCTAGCCCTCAGAGTTACTACTGAAAGTGAACGGTGTTCAAGCCAGCGCTGTCATCTGTGCAGGCCCCCTAGCATTTCCATGTACATTTAATTTAGCTGGTGAGTTACCTGCTTAAATCAAGGACTGACTTAAGCAAGGGTATCATGTTTTCCAGGAAATGCAGCCTAAGCCAACAGCACTGGGGAAGAGATGAATTGCCCCATTCATCAGGGGAGAGGCTCTTTCTCAGATTTAATAATGTTAATTTCTGTGCCAAATAATTCCAGTAGTGATGGTTTAAGAGTTGATGCATAATTTCAGAGATCTCAATGGCTTCCAATACCCATAAAAGTCACAGTTCTCCTCAATCTCATTCGCAAAATTACTTCCCTCTCAGATAAATTCCATAATGTGATATAAAATTTCACAGTACTCCAGATACATAAGAAATGGAGTAGCGGTACAAAATAATTGAAATAAATATCAAATCAAATACACAGAGGATGCTGTAGTGATTGTGTTATTAATTTTTATTTTATTTGATAGAACTCTTCACTTCAAAACTTACTGAAAGTGACTTTGAATTTTCGCCACTGAAAAGCCTAAAGTGAGAATTTAGGTGAAACTTGCCATTAAGAAACCCAGATCCTCAGCCACAATGGATTTACAGAGTAGCCTTTTTTCCAGGACAAGTTTTGATTTTCCTTGTTGATGTTTTCTTACTGATGCTTCTGAATGAAACAAGTATCAAAACACTTGATCTTCTGGCCCAGTAGGGGTGAGCATCAGGAACTATCTTATTCTGAACCCTCTGAGGCTATAAGTATGATAAACCAAATCTCGGAATATTCACATGAACATCCCACTTGATGTAGAAAATTTAGGGAATGCTCATGCTGTGACTCTACATGGTGATTGGTGATTATTTTTTTTACAAAATACTGGCTCAGAGTAGGTTTTCCACTTCTATTTGGGCGAGGAGCTAAGCTCTGGAGAGAGTGCTAATAATAGTGTCAAACCATTTAGCATTGTGATTCATCAGCATCTGCCTTTGTGTATGATGTGCTGCCCTGGGTGATAACCCCCTGCTCTCCAGGTCCTCTCAGGTACATCCAAGACAAGGAGGAAGCTCTGCTTCATGTGTGCAGAGAGGGGTGCTCATCCCATCCAGCTTCAGACTGCCTGTATGAACAGTGGGAAGAGTAGGGCGCCTGACTGGGCTGCTCTCTGCTACCTTCTGGATGAACTACCCTTCTGCCCACTGATTTTGAGTTAATTGAAGCAGATGGTTCACATTAGAACTGTGGGGTAACCTTTCCCCATCTTTTTCCAAATAGTAATGAGGAATAGTCATTGTGAAACTGCAATGGATCTTGTAAATGTATCTTTTCTGTCTTCAGAAACCATATTTCAGGAGGAAAATGTGCTCATCCTGACCTATGTTTGTCATCCTCTTGAGTGGTGTGGGTTGGAAGAGACTCGGTGATGGCATGTAGCCCATTTGCCTGCACTAAAATGAGATGAACCACACTAGTTTTTCTGACAGTTCCCAGTGAGGGAGGTCCCACAATCTCCTAAGCAAGCTATTCTAGTGTTTTCTTGCCCCTATATTAGTCTGGTTTGCCTCATGTCTAAATCTTTTTTGCAGAAATTTGAATGCTTTACTTTTTGTTCTTTCCAATGTCAACATAGAGAATATGTACATCCTCTGAAGTCTGTTATTGTATCTCTCTTTAATTATTTGTTAATCTATGCAATTCCAATTTGTTATGTTGCTGTGGGTTTTGTTTTCTAATTTTATGATTAATATATTTTTCTTCAAACTATCTCCAATTTAGCCCATGTGCTTCCCGGTGTATATTGCCCATAACTGGACATGGATCTATTTTGGTCTTATCAGAGTAAATTAGAGGTGTTTCTTAATGTGTGTCTCAAAATATATTCTGGTTTATACATTGCAGTGGTATTTGGTGGTATTTGCTTTTCCACAATACCATTGTATCTTTTGTTTGTGATCCTGCCCAACCTCCAAGTGCTGCTCTTGGGCCCCTCAATGTCCTCACTGTGCTCATGAATCATCTTTGATGACAGTTAGAAAAGAGAAGTACATGCTTGTCTGAACCACAACTCACCTGTTGGTTTGTGCAGGTGCCCAGTTGCAGAGGACTGCGAGGGCAGAGCTTGCAGCCTGGGTGAAAGACAGCATCTAAATGCAGCCTGGAGTCTAGGTGCTTGTTAGAGTGTGGTCTGCTGTGGTGAGACTGAAGAAGCTTCCCCCTTATCTTTCCCTTTCTTTCTGCTTCAACCCACAGACCTAACTGAGACCCATTCTCAGCTACTGCCATTGGAGAAGCTCCTTGGAGGAAGGAAATACATCTTTCTCAAGGCTGCTGCTGTCAGGAAAATGAGATCGGTCCCTGCAGCTGATTGATCCCTCTCACTGGAGTGAGAGATGCAGCAGCCCATCAGTGACAGGGACACTGCTGTACATATCAGTACTCTTCCTTTCTTCCCCAAGATTCCTGTCCCATCTCAGTGCTAGTTTTGGTCCCATCCTGGAGTCCAGACAAACCTCAGGGCAGGCTGGACCTGTGCTACAGGAAGGTTTGGAAAAAATTCCTTTGCAAAAATGAGGTTGGTGTTTCCTTCTTCCAGGGAGTGGGGGAATTATATCATGGGGATGGTCATCCAGAGCTCCTGGTGGACAACAACTTCATCTTCCAGCACAATGGTGCCATCATCTCACTCTACAGGTGAGAAGAGAGAAGTATTGCTAGAGTGAGCATTTCTTGTATATATCAAGAAGTCTTCAATTCAATACTCAGGACTTATGTCCATGTGAGATTCCAGAGCAGAACTGAGAGAAAGAAGGGGTTTTCTTTGTAGCTAGATTTGGACAATTTGATACAATTTCTTTCATGTTATGGGTTTTAGTTCTTTGGGAGAATTCTTATGTTAGCTGATAGGGCTTTGCTAAAGTTGCTCCTTAGCAGGAGAAGCTGGGCAAACTTACTGGAGGACTACACTTTGACAGACATAAGGAATTTTCATGCAATGCTTGATACATTTTTTTTGACACCTGTCTTGTTCCCTGACAATAAAACCATTTCACAAAGTAATAAGTGGGCACTGATATGATAGAGACATTTGTGTAATATACATTGGCATATTAGGAACTAAATCCAGTGAGTTTTGCCAAAATTATTCTGAAGAATTATTTTATTCACCTTGTAGAGGGGGAGTACTATAGTGTTTGTTTTTCCCTCATGTTTCATATCAATTTTAAGATGGGTAATTTTAAGATATCCATTGTAAAATGGAACATGCACATCTTAAAATTCCGCTTTCTGGAAAAGGAGGCGATAGAAATGAGACAGAAAAAAAAAAGCACTTTCATGCTTTCATGTATGGGCATGGAGTCTGAAATTTGTCTTATTTTCAAGTTCTCTTGTCTTTACCCTCTTGTGTACTTGTACTAAATTCAGCCTCAAATAGATCAAAGCAAATCTCATACTTATGAGCTTTTATGCAATAAGGTAGTAAACAGATAATCCTAACTTTTTTCAGTGATTTAGCAGGGGCTGTATTCTCTTCCTCATACTTGAAATTAAAAGATCATTAGGTAACTGAATAAAGGATTAGTTTTATGGGTTTTTCCCCCCTCTCCTCAGTTCAGAAAGAGGTAATAGCAGGCAGGGATGGAATTTCCTGACAGTGCAGCAAGTTTATTTTATACATTTATTAGTAACAGAGATAGAAGTGACTCCATTAATAATCTGTCCAATCAAAAAATGTGGCCATCTGGGAAGTGGAACATTTACAGTTGTAGGAATCAAAATCCACTGGAGAAATGTTGACACTGTTGCAATTTAGATGATGAAAGCCAAGGGTTTTCATTGAGCAATATGATGGCAGGGGTTATTTGTCTCCTATTAAACTCAAAATATTTTTGTTATGTGTTACGAAAAATTGTTAATGTTGTACATGTACCTTTGACCTTGGAGCCCTATCTGACAGAAAAAAGTTTTTTGTAGCAAGATACCTGCCAGAAAGCTGGTGAAAGGATAAGCTACAGGGGAACTTCATAACAGTATAAATTAGTTGCATATGGAAATAACATCCTTGTCACTTTAATGCAGTAGGCCTTAATTTCAAATCAAATTCAGGACAAAAGTGAGTGGCTAATTAGGACTCTCAGTTGATGTAATTCGGCATATAAACTTGTCACATACAAATCTGTGGGGGTGGAGATACCTTCTCGGGAGGCAGTATCAAAATCCACCTGTGTCAGGGTTTTTCCCCCTGAATTCTTGGGAATATGGTCAAGACTGAGAGTGTTTGAAGTGGGAGAAGATGACTGCACTGTACCTAGTGGGCACTCTGCCCTTCCAGGGCCACGTGCTGACCCTGCCTGGCTCACAGCTGGGGCTGTGTGGTGGCTGGTTCTGCTGCCAGGAGCATGTGGCATCCTGATTTGCAGAGTCCGCTGGTACCCTGGGGGAGCCTGGGGGCTGCTGCCTCATCTGGAGCACCCACTGGCCACGTTGCTGATCAGAAATGCTGGCTAGGCAGTGAGCAACTCCATATGGTCTGCTCCATATGGTTCAGAGCTGTTTCCCTCCTGTACCCCTGTATTGTACTGTTTAAAGGATGTGAGGTCTACAGCCCTGCAGAGGGTGGAGCAAATCACTGCCACATAGCAGCTGCTTCCTGATTGACAACAAAATACTTCTGAGCTTGGGAGGAAGGCAACACTTATCCAACTGATCTTTTTGACCTAACATTTCAATATAATGATTATCACACCTATTACCCCTATGTACCCCTTTTTACTGCAAGAATAATATTACTCCAGACATGTTTTTCACTGAATCATGTATAGCCAAACACAAGAGGAGAGAGTGAGTCAGGAGTCTGGTTTTAAAAATAATCTGGCAGTTTTCTAAAGCTACCCGGATACTGATCTTCATAAAGAAAATTGAAAAATATGTGAGGTATTTGGGTTTGGCATGCTGGCCTCAAACATCATCTCAGAATATTTTATTTGCAGAAGAGCAGTGGGGAGGAAAGAGCACTCCCCAGACATGTGTCAACTGACAGAAAATAAGTCAATCTGTATGTGTATAATCATGGTTTTCACTTTAAAAATTTTCCTTGTGCTGGGGACAATAGTTTAGTATGTAAAATTATGTGCTGCAATCTGGAAGGTAAATGCTTCCATAAAATTGTCAGTGTAGCTCATAAGCCATCTCACCATAACAGTACTCTTTTTGGATTCTACAATACTCTTCTGGTACAACATTCGTTGCAGACTGCCTACAAGTATTTTACAGAATTACAGAACAATATGGGGTTGGAAAGGACCTCTGGAGATCATCTAGTCCAACCCCACTGCCAAAGCAGGTCTGCCCAGAGCAGGTTGCACAGGAACCTTTATGTGAATGATGCTTTAGTAGTGCATCTCCACGTTACACCATCTTTGAGAGACTTCTAGTCATGGCACCTTTGACACTGTGGAAGGAACATAATGGATTGTAGGCAGATGAACCTTGATGTGAAGATCTTGTATTCCCTTTCTTACTTGCATCACTTGCATAACAGATAAGATAACATGCATCGCAGATAAGATGCTCATTTTCAAGACATCACTAAAGGGAGATTTCTGAGGATAAACAGAGGTTTAAGTTTTATGGGAAAAATGCTGGACCAAATAAAAACAGTTAAAGGATGAAATATTCCCACCATTTCCCTAGCAAATCAGTTATTCTGCAAACTGTATGGATACACTTGAAATAGAGGAACAAAACACTTGTGAGACTGTCTTTTTTTTTTTTTCCAGTAAGGCTTCACCCTTAAAATAATTATTGTATATGTGAAAGATATTGAGTTCTTTTTCCTTTTAAATTAGGAATGAGAGCTAAACTCAGATTTTCATCTTGCAATTCTCACTTAAAAGTTTTAACTAAAAATTCAAGGAAAGTCAAGTGTTGCATCTAAGATGAAATAATCTCCTAACAGCCTTTTGGATTTGAAGATTTTCTAGATCTGTATTAATAAAGTGTACAGTTTCAGCCTTTTAAGCCTGTTAACTCCAGATGAGAGAGAAGTATTTCTATCAGATTTAAAATTAAAGACAGTTGGTTTGACATTGCAGCCTCTTCAACCTTTTAAATCCCAAACTGTTGGGAGTTGAGATGAAGACTTTATGGATGTTCTTGTATCCCAAAATACTCTATTTACTAAAAATTATTCAGAAGTTGGGGGTGGGGTTAGAAACACTGAATTACATGGGCTATTTCTAGCGAAAAATCTGTCATTTACAATAAAATTGGTGTTTGAAGTGAGTATTCCAAAAGCAGAAGACTTTTATTTCATATAAATGTGAACCCTGAAATAATGTTTAGAAAGCCATATTTTTTTGTCTACCACAAATTAGACTTCAGCTCAATTCCACTGAAGGACTAGCTGTGCTTTTGGAAGGAGACAGACATTAACCCAAGATAATTATGAGGAAAGAGCTAGAAGTCTTTCCAGAGGTGCAATGTAGTGAATGTGTATTCTGGTTCTTTTGCAATGCATTTAATTTAATTTAAACACAGTATGATTCAGTTAAATAAAATACAATTTAGTCACTGAAGTGAATGCTACTACTTGCCTCCTGTGGAAGGAAACTTCTTGAAAGGATATGATCGCTAAACCATGCTGGAAACAAAGACCTGAAAATGTAAGAAATAAAAACTACTAAAAAATATGAACTCCAGATTTAGAATATAAGTATTATTCCTCCTGCAACTGAAGCTACAAGCCATAGATTAAAAGTGTTGAAACCTGGTTAAATGATTTCCTGATTCTTATAACTGAATCTGTCATATCAGTCTGGATGACTCTAAGAAATGTACAGTGATAAAACTTGTTCTGTGATTGCCTGTACTATTAAATCTTCTGGGGAAAAAAAAAAAAAAAAAGAAAGGATATTTCAGTCCTTGTGTCTGGACCTTTCACGAACTTCCTAAATTTAAATCTAAACTTTTCAAAGATGTCATTTTTGAGATGTCCATTTAGGATGCTTTTTGGGGAACCTGCTCTATAGAGGCTTAGATATTGGCATTTCTGAAAATCATGTTATTTTGATGTGTCACAAGCTGAGGACTAAAAAGACCTAGTCATTTTTTAAAATATAGGCCTGATATTTTAAGCCAGAATTTTATTTGTCATCATGAATATATTTAGAGTATATCCACAGAGAAGAATTATCTTACTGACACACTGTGAATGATACAAACAATCCTCTCCTTAGTTTTACAAAGTGTTTTACAGAACTATAGGTCTTTGAAAGTGGAGTTTTATTTGCTAAGAACAGCTTTGAGTTGCACATCGGTTGAACTAAAATTTAGATCTAGTTCTACTATAAAAATTTTGCTGGTTTATGTCACTCACAATTTGTTATTGGCAATAAAGAGGGAATCTTTGTGTTTTCCCAGGGAAGGAAAAACTATGTAGGGCCCCAACTTCATGTCTGCCACACATATTCCTTCTATGTTACAGCTCCTAACAATTTTTATATCAACTGTTGAACAGTTAATACATTTAATATGATCTTCCTTCAAAAATGTGTTTTTCAGTTATGTGCCTTTGAAGTATCCTTTATCCAATTGTTTTTCTACCTGGTTTATTTTAAAACATAATCTTTGAAACACCAGAAAATGGCAACTGAAAACTGAAATGATATTGCTTCATGGCTCCTCTTCTTGGTAGATTGTTTAGCAACATCCTAAATGTGCATTTTTAAGCGACTCCAGTGAATTGCGCCTTGGCTCGTGCACCGATGGTGCGGTGATGCCTGGCTTATTTTAGTGATCCTCTATTGGCTTATTTACATTGTGCTGGTGACTTGATGTGGTCTGCCAATGCATAACTATGAGGCAGAGAACTCTAATAGAGCCATTAAATGTTCCTACAACCTCCTTTAAGTATCAGAATGTCTTAGCCTAATTCTTCTAGGGAAGGACAGACAAGGACAATGCACTTATGGGCTTGCCAATTTCCCTGGCGCTCTCTTGTCCCAAGGATATAGACAGCTGTAAGTGCCTGTTTTTAGCAATTGAATATAGCAATTTGGAGATATTCCCTTAAAAAGGTCCACTCATGAATTTTGCAACAGCAAATTGAAATTTGCATTTTTATTGTTCTTTTATCCAGGGATATTTTTCTGAACCTGGTCAAAACTTTATATATAAAAAATTTCACACACTGATTGTGTAATGACTTTGCAAACAGAATCACATCTTTTCTGTCCCAGATAACAAATCAGTTTATGCTAATTAATTTACAAATGCACAGGTTACAATGAGAGTAAATATGTGATGTTTCAACCACGGTGGCCTTGAGGATGGTTGAGATATGTAACATGTAGCTGTGGAGAACCATCCCTGATTTTTAATTTTACTGAAGACATCTGTGCTTTTTAACAGGTTCCATCACTGGTGGAAGATGAAATTTTGATCTTATTGATGTTAGTGTGAGATTATCGAATGACACTGGTGGGTCAGGATTCTCAAACTCTGTGAAGGATACTAATTTCCTTCTTTGCTGGAATTCTGCATAGCTGGAAGATGCATTTTGTTGAAATCAAACTAGAAGCCAAATACTGGATACAGGAATAATGATAAATGTAGTTTATGTATATTTTTCTTCTGCAGTACATTAATAATCAATATATAACCAATTGGTAGCCAGCTGGCATCATCAAAAAATAGGTATTTAGCTGCCATGTCCCGTGTACAGCATGACAGCAGAAGCAGCAGACTAGAGAAGTTTCGAAGTTGTGCTGGCATGGAAAGTGTGGCAGGCAGGCTGCAGGGGGTCCCAAAGGAGATCTGCCTGACTCATTTAGGATTTGTTTTCAAGTTTCCTGAGAGATACCACTGCCCTTCCCAAGTTCCTTGGCCCAACACAAGTAATTAACTCCTTTTTACTTGTGTAGCAGTAGAAGAGGAGTTGGATCTGGATGTCTCTTGAATCTGAAGGTAGGGGGAATTACTTGTGATAATTTCTATCCTACTAAGAGGAATTATTTGTGGTAATTTCTGGCCTCTGGCATAACACAGACCTCTTTGTTTCTTACTGCTTTGAGTACAATGGCAAGTCTTGAAGAAAATACTTCTGGACTAAAACATTTATTGTTATGGAGAAGGCACTACAATACTTGATAATGACCTACAACATCTTTAAATGATGGCTTATGACTAGTGTGACCTTGCATACATCCTCCATTCAATCACCATGTAATTTTCTTGGCTAACCTTGAGTCTCTTGCATTTATCTGACCCATATACCAGTGGGTTAACAACTTTGAGTTATCTGAAAGTACCTGGTTTTGAAATCCCTGCATTACTTCAGGCAAAAGGGGATGCAAAAGACTATCAAACTTTCAATTGTTTGTATAATATCACAAGCCGGGACAGGATTCCTGAGCTTCTGATGGCAATGGCATTGTAATTTTATTTTCAAATCCATAACTATGATAAAAATTAACGTGACAAAAAGATGCTTAAAAATTTAAATATATTCCTTCAAGGCTGACCTTCTTAAATAAAATAAGTTATTTAGAGGCTTCTGACAAGTAAGTATGGTTAAGGCTTCATTATTATATACATAGCTTTCATTTAGGTTATTGAACTTTAATGCTCAGATGTATGGATGTGCCTGTGTGGTCTATATGTGCAGTGATATATAATCACTACATATGGAGAGAGGGAAAGGAGAAAGAGCAACTGAGGTAAGGGCAAGTGGCAGGCAGGACCAACATCCAGTAGCAAGACAGATACCTGCTGTATTCATAGATCCCATGTTACAATTCTGTTCATGTTGCAGTGCACAGGATGCGGTGCTGGGGAAATTGCTTATGTGAGCTTAGACCAGAGATTTTCCATGGAACCGTGGTTCCATTGATGTAAATAAGTATGGGAAGATAATGTAACAAGCAGTTTCTCTGTTTGTCCAGTGAAATGGGTCATCAGAGCATGAAAATATGCTCGGGATATGATCCAGAATTTAGTAAGATATAAGGTAGGAACTGTGCCCCAGCATCACAACAGCATCTTAATGTTTGCATGTCAAAGCAGGTTGTAAATGAAAAACATAATAAACACAATCACTCCTGCTTCCCATGAGATGCAATTTATACAGCTGTTCAGCTGTGTTATCAGGTGGCCAGAAGCCAGAGAAGGCAGCTTGAATTCTGTTGGAATAAAGGCATGGAAAAGAAAAATAACATGGGTTGAGGAGGAAGAAGCATTCTGCAAACCTCTGAAGGTACTGGTTTCTCAGTGTCAAATTTCAGGGAAGGAGAGATGGCAGATGGCTAAACCAAAATGGCATAAGAGAAGGGGAAGGTATCTTAAGTTAAAAAGGCAAAACTGTCCATCCCACTTGCTCCAGTGGCTACAGACTAACCTCAGAAGTAGCTGGGATGCTGGAGCACATAAGGAAATTTCACTTTGGAATCTTTATAATGCATTTGTTATTCTACCTTTTGAGCATGTATTTCATCATAGCAAACCTAGATATCAGTTTACCCTCACAGTTTTTTCCTAGTTGTAAAGCTGAGTCTTGACAACCTGATGCAAGAAAGCCTTCCCTCTCTATGGGAGCAGCACCCTTAAATCAAAACGTTAAAATACTTTGCCAGTGACTAGTACTATAATCCATTCCACCCCCCCCCCCCCCCCCCCCCCCCCCCCCCCAAGTCTGAACAGTGAGAAGAGAGATTTCTGCTTAATTGTGCAAGCTGACCTGAGAGCTGCTTATACAAAGGTTAGGGAGGGAAATGTACCTTTTGGAGGCCAGAGTTATCAGACATGCAGGCGGTATTAGAGCACAGACATGATCTTCAAGGAAGTTCATAATAAGATTGTCAGGAATATCTGATGTTTCTAAGAGCTGGAACAACTATAACAATTTACTCTTGGGGCACTCTGCCCAAAAATTCTTTTGATCTATTAACAACTCAGCCACACTTGATTTTCTTATAAACACATTGTTTCATTGCTAGGTTACAAAGGGGATTTCTCTACCCTCAGCCCTCATAGTACAGTATGGTTATTAGACAGAAAATAAGCTGAGCCTTTGTGAAGGTAATCAGTAGGTTTGAAATTAGTCAACATGCAAAAACAAATTATTTTTTCTTGCTGGGAAGTAAATTAAGAGTGGTTTAGGATATTTTTCCATGGCTTTTGTATGTTATGAGCCTCTTATACAGCCTGTGGTTAGATCAAGATATCTGATAGTATCCCAAAAGGAGTGTTAATTGGAGTGTTAATTTATAGGAAGGGATCAATTAATTCTTTGTGATGTCTCTCTGCATATATGGGAAAATGTTGCTTACACATTGTCCTTGTTGGTAGGATTTTAAATTATATTAATATTTCACGTCTGGGCTTCTGTTCCAGAAAATAACTAGGGAAATTAACTAGTAAAACATCAGAGTTTTTATACAGGGATAAAACTTTTCCAGCTGCTGATATGCAAATTTCAAAACAGAAAGTTAAATGTGAATATTCCCATCCCACCTACCCGAAAAAAATTACGTAAGAATGGCTTCTTTTACATTTTTATTTCTTCTATAGAGCACAGTTTTCTCATTGTATGACTTAGATGCCCTACTGGACCTGCTTATAGTTAACTCTGAGGG
>BJBW01006687.1:0-61872 GCA_004320125.1 Scolopax mira
TAATCTCCAATCTAAACCTCCCCTGGTGCAACTTGAGGCTGTTTCCTCTTGTCCTATCTCCTGGGACTTGGGAGACAAGACCAACCCCCACCTCTCTAGACCCCCCAGGTGTATATAAAGTTAGTTATATAGCATGATAAGGTCTCCCCTCCACCTCCTTTTCCTCCACCCCCAGCTCCCTCAGCCTCTCCTCATCAGACTTACTCTCCAGACCCCTCACCAGCTTCGTTGCCCTTCTCTGGACCCGCTCCAGCCCCTCCATGTCTTACGGATGGGGTGACATCAAACAGTAGCAAACAGCTTCGTTGTGTGATGCCGAGGTGCCCCATGGCTGGTGGCACACACTCACCTGGGAGGGCAGCTCCTGCTGGGACCATGAGGGACATGGATCCCAGTGCCCATTTAATACCCGTTATGGCACTAAAAGCCTTGGTGTCAGGAGAAGACGGGATAATGAGCTTAACACCAGCTGGTATTAGTTCGAGTGCTGGGAACAAGGTCTTTTATAGGATTTAATAGGAAATCAATTACCAATTTAGTGATAATGCTGGTGTTTACTCTCAGACAGAGGCTGTTTGGCTCGCTCAGGACCGGCGCCTCTGGGGGAACCTTCTCAGCAGGAGAACTGGGACGCAGGACAGACCTTTGGTGAAACCAGCACTGCACGTGCCTTCAGAAAACTGCTTAACTCCGCTGCTTTGCCTTATCTGGTAACAAATCTCATGGGCTAAGGCCACTGTGCTGCAGGGTGCTGCAGGACCGCCATGGGCAGAGGATGGAGGCACCGATCCCCTTGGTCCCAGAGGGGCTGCCCCAGGGAGCCATATCGGGGTGGGGGAGAACAGGAGACCCCTCCTTCGGGGGGAACGAATGAGCGTCCTCGGGAGAGGAGGAATGAGCCCTGATGAAGAACCTCCCTTGCTGTGAGAGCAAGGGAGCTGTGGGGGATCCTGTCCCTGGAGAGTGTGAATGGGCTCACACTGCCAGCGGCTGGAGGGATGCGGGAGCAACGTGTTGTGGTCCCCTCTCCCCTCCAGTGACAATTAGAGTGTGTGAACGGGACAAGCAAGCCTAGGGAGAGATAGGAATCCCATCCTTGGGCAGAGGTGAAGGTGAGGTGGGGGCCACCATCCTCCCCGAGCCCCATTCCCCCCCGAGGCAGCCTTTCCCGGCGGGAAGCAAGGAAGGGTCTTAAGGCGAGAGGAAGCAGGAGGTTTGCACAGGGATTTAATTGCCTGAGGTTTGCAGAGGGATTTAATTGCCTGAGGATGGCACAGGCACTGATGGCTGGAAGCGGTTCCTGCACCAAGGGGCTGGGGGGACATGGGGGGGCCCTTGCCCACCAGCCCCCGCCTCGGGAGGAGCTCAAGACACCCCCCCCCAGCCCCTTCCTCAGCTTTCGGTCGCTGCAGCAGGATCCGAGGCAAAGATTTGTTCAAAATAAAATGGAAGAATGTTCCTGTCGGATTTACCCGAATGCCTTTGAAATACAATGTAGAAGAAAGGGCACCTCTGAGCTGCGGGTGAGTCTCGGCTGCGGGGTCAGCACGGGTCCTCCCGCACCTACGGAAATGGGAAATTCTCACCCCCATGGAGGTGGCGGGTTTTGGGTTTTTGTTAATTGCCCTATGCCTCTCTCCCTGTGCCCCGGGGTCCCACCATGCCCGGGGCTGGGAGGAAGAAGGAGCCCATTGGCGCTCGCCACCCTTCATCCCAGCAAACACCATGGTGGGTGGCCATGGGGACGGGGACAGCCAGGAGGATGGGGCTGCAGGGCCACCGCACAGCAGACACCATGGCCACCACCTGCGGGGAGGGGGAAGCCGCAGGGACGGGTGCGGGAAGGGGTGAGGGCCCACACAGCTCCCAGAGCCCCAAATACTCTGAAACCAGTGTTTTTGAGAAAAGTTAAGCGGTTTTATTCAACGGGATGAGTCCACACCCAACCAGTGGCTTCATCTACACGGCACCACCAGCGCACAGGACAGAGGAGCCACTGGACACGCCAGCTGCACGGCATCTCACCACGCGTTACAGAGACAACAGCGGAGGAGGAAGAGGAGGAGGAGGAGGGCCGTCACGCAGGGCGGGCAGCCAGCCCTTCCCACGTCTTCCCAGCAGAGCCAAACCCATCCCCACCAGCCAACGCGTCCAGATGGGCCCCGGGACATCTCCTGCCCCACGGTGAAAGCCACAGCACCACTAGTGACACAGCACACCCAGGGCGCACAAACACGCCGGCCGGGGGGCTTACGGCATCACAGAATGGCTGGAGTTGGAAGGGACCTTAAAGACCACCAAGGCCCAAGCCCCTGCCCTGGGAGTTCAGCCCAAGGAGAAGGTGCTCTGTCCCCACCGCCCCCAGGGCCAGGGTGCTGCTGAAGGGCCGTACAGAGGGGTGATGGACACGGGTGCCATCACGGGTGACGCCGAGCCCCGGGGAGGTGGGCGAGCACCAAGATGTCCCTGCCAAGGTGGCCGTGGCACCGCAGGAGGGGACGGGAGGGGACAGGGCAGGTTGGCAGGGAGCCGGGGGTCTGCAGGAGCCGAGCCCAAGGTGAGCCCTCGCTCTGCACAGCAGAGAAACTACTGCTCCGGGAAGATGAATGCCCCCCTCATGGCTGCCCCGGCCCCCCCGGGGTCTCCCCCCAACGCTGCCCTACACCTGGGAGAGGGGTGGAGGATGGGGGCACAGACACCCAGCAAACACCAGCAGGTTCCAGTTACGACACTCCTACAACGTGCCTGCTCCCATTCTGTGCCAAGTCAGCTTACAGAAAAATACATTTCTTCCCTTAAATTTACAGTAGTTAAAACTACGATTTGAAGACCGTATTAAAAAGGGGTAGTTTATTCTTCAACAAAACGCCTTGGTTTTCCTTTTTCTTTAAAAAAAAAAAAAAAAAGTTAAAAAGGACTCTAAAAGCAATCACCCCTAGCACAACTGCAGAAAGGAACTCATGATGCGCACAGCTCCTAGGACATCACTCCAAGCATTTGTTCTGGTGCTCAAAAAGGCACTTAAAGATAAGAAAACAATTGTATTAAAAACCCACAACAAAATGAAACAAAGGAAAATGAAAGGCAATAATTTAATAGAAAGACATTGGAACTTGTACCGTACCTTCAAAAGTAAGAGGGGAGGAAAAAAAACCCCAACCTAATAAGCGTGGCTTCGCTATCAAGTCATTTTTGAAAGTATATCAAAAAAACAGAAGACTGGCAAAGTGAATGTTCTCCAGGAACTAAATGGAAAAAAAAAAAAAAATCAAACTAATTACTGGCAACGAATCCAGAGCTCTGGTGCCAAATGGGTTCCTCCCCTCCCCCTGAAAGCACATTTGCTGGTTCATTGCTGCCCAGACCCACAGCCTGTTGGAACATCTGCTGCCCCTCACCACAGAGGTGCTGACCTCAGGGCTGGCCCGAGGCAGGAAAGGGGGGGGGAAACTATGGAGAAAAAAAAATAAACATCAATCGGAACTAATTGTGGTAATTACAAATGTCAACAATGCTAACAGACAAGTACATAAACACCACTTCCCTCAGAGCGTTGGAGGGAGGAACAATGACAGCATCACCACAGACAGCACTTCTCCCCCACTGCACACAGAAAGGTTAGCTTTGCGGCGCGGGGGGGTTATTCCTTTTTTATTATTATTATCATTATTATCATTGGGTTTTATCTTTACATTGAGCTACCTACTAAGTGCAAAGATTTGGTGAGTGGTGTTGGCTTTCATCTACTCTTAGCCTATTTTTTTGTTGAGTTTAACATGTTAACAGTTACTTCCCGTCGTTTAAGCAGAACAGCAGTATATACACAGCCTGGGCGGGAGCGGGGCGCGGGGGGGACACATGCACAGGGCTCGGGGACAGCAGCGGCGTGTGACACCGGGTGTGCGCTGCCCGGCCAGAGGAGACGATCGGGGGGGCACAAACCAGCCTCGGGCAGGGGGCAGGAGGGCTCGGGGGCCCCTGTGCCCAGGGACAGAGAGCGGCAGGGACCCCGGGAGGGGGGAGGAAAGGATGAACATTTAGGAGCCAACATTTAGAGCGTGGCTCCTCTGCAGGCAGAGACTCACCAGGCCCTGCTGCACGCCGGGGCTGGACGCGATCGTGTGGAAGCGACTGGATTAAACCACGGGGCATTGCATGGAAACCTGTACAAGGAGAAAAAAAAACCTGCAGGAGAAGCACAGAGCGTCTTGAATTCAGGGCTCACAGAAGAAACTCGATAATCAGACAAAGTACCATGCAATCCCCAGCTCTTTCTGCATATTTTTTCTCTGGGTTACATGTTCAGAGGAAAAACAAAATGTAGATTCTTTTGCATAAACTCAAACTGTTGTATTATATAGTACAGTACAGAAAGTGCAAAATATCACCCCATCAGATCGGTTCCGCATCTGATATGGTCAAATATGGCTCATGCTTTTCATGCAAGAAGACACAATCTGAATCAAGACTCTCCTGTACTGCTGTGCAACTTCAAACAAAGGATGTTGTTGTACCAAAGCCTCCTTGCCTCTTTAGTCCCAGCGGTCGAGAGAATATTAGTTGTTTCTTTTAAAAAAAAAAATTTTTAAAAATAGAAGCGTGTGGGGAAAGGAAAATGAAGCATCTTGAAACTGTGTAAGTTACTCTATTTATGCTTTGCCACAGGTTTGTCACTAGTCCTTGGTCACTCTGAAATCTTCAAGAAAACCCGAGTTCTGCGTCCTCCCCAGCAGCCGACGGAGCTGCCTCCTCCTCTGTCCCCGCTCCCCTGGTGGACACTGGCCGGGCGTCACCGAGCTGCCTCCTGCTCCGTCCCACACACCGGCAGTTATCAACCTCCAGCTCTTCTCTGCAGGCCGGCAGTGAACCAAACCAAACCAAACCAAACCAAACCAAGCCCACCCTGTCTTGTCTTCCCCTGCTCCCTTTTGTTTTTTTTCCCCAGAGGCCGAGAAGTGCAGAAAATAAACTCCAGGCTGGGCCTTGTATTGCTCGACGCGCAGCCGCTACGTACCCCCACGCACACACACACACACACAAATAGCCCGGGAAAAATCCCAAATCAACCCAATGTCTCTAGAGAGGACATTTCAGAGCCAGTTTCTGAGGTAAATCTACTTTTTTTTTAAAAAGTCACCGAATTCTGTACAATTATTTTTTTTAATATATACTTCTAGATATAGCGTGTATTCTCCAGTGCCAACATGTAGACCCCGCCCCAGGACTGCGAGCGTGGGAAGTGTTTCTGCATGGGGGGGTGTGTGCACACGTATGTACATACACACACACATATGTACAACCGTCCACCAGGCCTCGGCCACACGCTTGCTCCCCTTCTGAAGGGCTTCCTATTGAGCAGGGCTTTGGCCCCCACATGGTACCAAGCCACCGGCCCCGCTCCTGCCGTCCAGGTGCCCCCCCAGCCTACATGGTGCCCGATTTATCCGCCGAGCTGCTGGGGAAGAGCTTCTCGGTGGGGGTGACGGCGGGGCTGCCCACCCCCGAGCTGCTGCTGCTGCTGGAGCGGTGCTGCACCACCGGCCGCACCGGCCGCATCGGCGGGGGCCGCAGCTGAGCCCCGGCCAGCCGGGCTGACAGGGCCGGCTTGAAGGTGGTCATCATCTCGGTGGTGGAGCTGCTGCTGCGCCGCATGGCGGCGTCGGGGTCCCGGATGAGGATGGTGTGGAGGGGGCTGGCGGGCTCTGAGTTGGCGGCGCCCATCGGGGGGTTCTTCATGGGCTCCAGCGTGTCCAGGACCACGTCAGGGGCCTGCTTGGCTGTGTTCTGCCTCTCCAGCTCCCGCAGCTCGTTCAGCGCCGTGCTCATGGTCTTCTCGATGTCCTGCGAATGCCACCGACAAAGGGATGTCAGCACTGTGCCACGGCATGGCCCTGCTCTCCCACACCCACCGTATGGAGAGTCCCCCCCCCGGCCCTGGCACATGTGCCTGGAAGGAGGGTCTCTGACCTAAGACAGAGCCTCCAGGCAAAGCTGGACCTTCAGGAGAAGATGTAAACTTCAAACTCTGGCCACACAAAGGCACCCCACATCTCCCAAGACAATAGGAGTTTGGTTACCAGCTCCAAAGGGAGCACCACGAGTGATGGGGTTGACCACCAGCCCGTCCACAGCTCCACATCTCCACACCCTCCCCCAGCACTGTGGCTGGTCCTTCCCAAAAGATGCCGCTCTGCAGCCTCCACCAGATGAAGGGGACCTCCGCCATCCCTGAGCCTGCAGGGCAATGGCAGGTGTGGGGACAGAAAGGCACAGGGACATGTCTGGAGTAGCACAATGGCAGCTCACCATAAAGAGAGGCAGGGATGAGGCCTCTCCCCACGCACGGGGAGGCAGCCAAGGGGACACTGTCCCCAGCCTTGACCGCCCACCTCGGGTCACATCTCCTAGGCAAAGCCTGCACAGGCCCATCTGAGGAGACCCTCCAGAAAGTGAATCCAGGTCAACTGGAAGTGCTAATTACCTTTAAAGGAAATTAGCTAAATTGCCTGCAACTGCAGTGCTGATCATCTTCAGAAACAGAGAGGTCCTAGTTTGGCTTCACTTAAATCCCGAATTAAGGCCACTAACCCAGAAAGAGACCATCTGAAAAGTGACTGAAGGCAATGGAGTCAATCATTTAAAAAGTAGCCATTGTTAACTCTCCTAACTGTCCTTGTGTAGACGAGTCCTTAATTTTATAATGTGCCCAAAACACTCGATGAGCCTCAGATAATGTTTAGAGAATCACCAGAAGGGAAATAATTATCAAGTTAGCTCCAATTTCATATGAGTGAAAATACTCTGCCAGAGCTAAGCCTCAGGACTACAACCAGCAGTCCTACAGGGTAAGTATTTATTTACATCAGCTGAACAAGAATCTTCTTCAAGGCTTAAAAAAACAACCCAAAAGCCTAAAACCCAAGAAAAGTGTGCTATCACGTTCCGTCCTCACCATTCACTGCTCCCTGCAGAGGGTCCTGGACCCCCCAGCCCTGCACCCCACCCTGGGAACACAGCCCCAGGGTGCCACCTACACCCACCAGCCCAGCCCAGGACTGGTGCGTGCTGTCACCCTGTCCAAAGCCAACGTGGTGGTCCAGCTGGAGCCATCAGTGAGGGCACGTGCTGTGCTACCACCATAGCTGTGTAAATTGATGACACCAAAGGTAAGCTCTCGATGGACAGAGAAGCTGGGGAGCGTGCTGCAGAGCGAGAGAACAAGGAGCAGAGCTGGTGGGAAAGCAAACAGGACAGTGAGAGTTCTTCCTTCCTGCAATCATCGTTAATTACCCCACTTAAAGCAGCTGATGGGACATGTAAGAGCCTGCCAAACCCCGTGGCACAGGGGCTGCTGCTCCACCTGGGCATCCCCCACCGCCCCACAGCTCTGCTCCCACCAGAGGTGGTGCTGGGGGTACCGGGAATTTAACCAGCAGCGTGGAAGCAATGGCCTAGTGTGATGCTGGTAATGATACTGCATGGCTGGAGGGGTGGTACTGGGATCAGGCAAACACGTTGAGGTCCCAGCTACAAACAGGCAGTAACAAATGTGAAGCACTATCCTCCAAACACTGAGCATCAGTCAGATTCTAATTTGGCAAATCCAGTTTTCTCCTCTTAAGCTCCTTATGGAGCATCAGATGAAGATAATGCCCTTCCCTCCCTGCGGGAGCCAAGAGCTGCAGCGCATTTCGGTGTGGATCGAACGTGTCTGTCTGCTGTTTTGAAGAAACAAGGTTTGTGGAGGGAGGCAGCATCTTTTATCAGACCAGGCGGTACAGATGGAAAAGCAGGCAAGCTGTTGGCTGCTCCTTTTTACCTTTACACCGTGGCAGCTACAGCAGCACTGTAATTCTGAGTGTGTCGAGACGGAAGGGGCTCAGCGGCGCTACCCCAGTGACTTTTAGCCCATCGATCCCTGGGGACCGAGAGCCGCTTCACAACCCTCTTACCTCAGCCAGCGCCTCTGCTTCTAGAGATTTCTGATCTCCGAGACTACTGTGTCTAGTCGATCCACAGGTCGATCTCAGCGGGTGGCCATCAGACAAGGCCTTCCTGTCTGGGAAATTGATGCTGCCTGCGCTGCCGAATGTCGCCATTCTGCGCTTTTCAGGACTCTCAATCCTGCCTCTGTTAAGAGGTATTTTGTGGGGGCTGCTAGGGCAGGCCGCTGCTCGAGGAGGAGTGTCTATGCCGGGACCCATCCCTCGGGGCGGGCTGTGGGTGTCCCCCCCGCTTCGACGGCGAGGGATAGCTGCACCGTCAGACCTCAATCTCACTCTGCAAAGAATCCATCACAAGACTAGGTCACCGTCCGTCAGATCGAGAGCGTCTGCTCGCATGCTACAAGAAACTGTTCAGCTCTGAGAGTTCAGATCAAACCGAACCCCGGCCTCTCAGCTCCAGAAGACTAAGGCAAGAGGAAAGACAGACAGTTTAGCCAGCGCCAAGAAAGGGACAGCAATTCTGCCTTCTTACTTGTTAAGATCTCCATTAGCCAGGCACATGGAAACCCCCTGCATGCTCACATTACTCCGCAGTGCCTACTGGAGCCTTCCCTTCTGCCCTGCCCTACGCCACACACCGACTCTCCCCGCGCACAGCCTCTGTGTTCATAGGAAAGGAGAGTGTCCCTACCGGCCCAGAACTCCCCCAAAGCCATAGTCCACAATGTGATCCGTCGGAGACTGGATGTCGTTCTTGGAAGAGGCCTTGTCGTCCAGCAGCGGCCCGCTGCTCGCCTCACTGTCCGCCTTCTGGCTCAGGCTGTCGGAGAAGGCATCGTCCCTAGGGAAAGGAAAGGAGCCCCCCTCAGTACCAGGGCTCTGCCCCAGGAGAGGGACCTGAAACATCCCCCCTCCAGCAGCTCCAGGCTCTGCCAACAAAGGGCTGGACCGAGGCTGCTTCAGACAGCGCCCAGAGCACGGGCAAAGCGAATGCCAGGTCTCCATATCCCCCTGCGCTGCAGCTGCCATTTTGATGAATCCAAGGATGGTGCTTGTAACAGAAATGGCACTTGTGAAGGAGCCGGGATGTGCCCACTGGCCAGGTGGCACCGACCAATGCCAGGTCAGTGGACACAGCGGGCAAGGGCCGTGCCACCTCGAGCAGCCAATGCCAGACAGGGCTCAGGCACACTGAAGTGCTCTGCTTAGTGCTTGGCTTTACCAGCCTGAGCAAGAAGCAATGTGTGGCAATAAATAGAGAAAGATATGTGATTTCTCAGCAAAGCCATTCAACCAGGGAAAATCTGGCCGCCTATTTTAGGTGGCTGAAGACAGACTCGTGTCAGAATGTGATTTTAACAACCTAGATCAACAGGTGCCACTTTACTCACATGTCTTGCACCACAATGTACTGGTGGGGTATGAGGCCATCCACACCGTTGTGTCTCCCTTCCCACCAGTCTTCTGATGCCCGATGGTACAGGAGGAGTGAGGCCCCTTTCTTAAAGGAGAGCTCCCGGGGAGACCGTCCGATGTAGTCAAACTTTGCTATGGCTTCAATCTGCTCCACTTCTGCAAAGGAGAGCACAGAGAGAGAAAAGCTCAGTTCAACAATCACAACAAATCCTAGAAAGAGGCATCTCCTCAGAGCAGCACTAATGCTGCTGCTCTAGCTTCCCAAGACCATCTTACGCTGAGTACATCCTATTTTTAGACTGATCACTTCTTTTTGTTCCTCCAGCCTTCCTGGAATTTCTCACAGACTCACAAACTACCAGCAATTACAAAAAGCTACAAACCAGATGGGGAGTAGCTGAAATCTCCCTCTGTGCATATCTCATCACCACCCACACTCCCATTTTCTACCTATAAAGTGATTTCTTCGGTTACAGAACCCCATTATCCTCCAGACTGGGATCTTGTCAAGCCGTGTCAGACACTGTGATCAAAGCCCCGCTTTACCTTCTCTTCCTTTCCTTATCCTGGAGACAGTTTGCTCTGAATTATTGATGAGAAACAAATCCCCTTTTGGGGACCCTCACAGACATGACGACACTGTCTCTGGCCAGGCGGCTGCTCTGCATCACCCCCCCCATCTCAGACCAGCACCCAACCTCACCACTTCCCCACTTTCTCTTATTTAAGTTCTACCAGACACCAGGGATTCACAAACTGGGAGCTCAGAGCCTGAAATTCAAGAGGGCTGAGGCAGGACTTCCCTTTGGGAGGCGGCGAGCACACCAGGAACCCTTGAGCTCCTGGCCAAGGGCCTCACAGCAGGATGTGCACCCAGAGAGGAGCCTGGTGGCACCGGGGAGCCTGTGGAGGAGTCCAGCCCTTCTGCAAATCTGTTTCCAGCTGTGAATCCCAGAGAACCCACTGCAGCAACTGCAAAGCAGCCACAGCCTTTCTCTCCGCCTCACTGTGCCCTGAGACAGGGGTGGAAAAGCAGTGGTGGAAAGTTGGGTGGAAAGCTGCCACCACCCAACTACCTCTGGCCACTACGGGAGCCAGCAAGCAAGCGGTTAATGTACCTTGATAATTTGAGTCACCAATCATTTTAAACCCCACCACCTGGAGACAGGCAGATGGTGATGACAAAGCTAAACAGGGCAAATCCGCCCAGTTCCTCCAGATCTGTCACGTTCTCATTAAAACATGGAAACTTGCTCTGCTCTGCCTGCCTCGTCACTAACCACAGGCTCGGCATCAGCACCAACCAGGATGTGACCCGTCCCTCTGCTCAGCCACAAAACCCACACAGAGGAGGAGACACCAGAGGGCGACATGGGAGATGCTGGACCAGGACCCTGCCCTGTTCCCGGCCAGGTCATTTCAACAGAGCAATTAAAATACGCATCCACAGCACTATGAGCTGCAGGGTGCTGGGGAGAACTGGGGTGGGACCACTGGGGAACGCCCTGGAGGGGGTGGGCAACCAGGAGGGGTCTCAGAGCCTGATAAAACATTGAGTTTCGCCGCAGGGAGGGTGCATGGGGTGAGGGCGAGGGGAAGGAGGACTATGTAAATTCACAAAATAAAGCTGCTCTTCTTTTCCACACTTGCACCACAGTTTATCACCCAGAAACTCCAATCGGAACTATTAATGTGACCATCCAAGCATAAAATTGGCTAGCTGGCAGCTCGCTCTCCTTCATCTTCCAGTCCTGTCGGTTCCTGTCTGGAGCTGAAGGCAGGTCCTGAGCTGTCCTGGCCCAGCTGTGCCTCTCCTCTCCTCCCCGCAGTGCCAGCCTCTGGGGCCAGCCCTCCTGCCACGGCACAATGGAACCAGCTAAAGACACACATCCCCACACTGCAGAGTGCCCCCGCCTTTACTGGCCTCCCCGCAATGCGTCCAGGGGACCCCAGTGAAGAGAGCTGGTCTCCCCATGTCACCCCCATGCCCCCCCGGCCCTGTGAGCCGTTTCCCACAGCACGTCCTCACCATCGCACGGCTGCACATCAGCACAGGGG
The DNA here is from genome assembly GCA_004320125.1 of Scolopax mira. Taxonomy (NCBI): domain Eukaryota; kingdom Metazoa; phylum Chordata; class Aves; order Charadriiformes; family Scolopacidae; genus Scolopax; species Scolopax mira. The sequence goes on from BJBW01006687.1 coordinate 11,421, forward strand.
ACAAGGGGAAGGAAAAAAATAGGTGGGATTAACAGAATCTCATAGAACAGCTCCAAAAAACCAAGCCCTGCATCCTGCCATGGAGGCAGAGACTGCGAAGGTCCATGCACACCCTATGGGTAAAATCTATTGCTCATTACTAGGCACACAAAAACGTTGTCCCTGACTAGACTGCCAGCCCTAGTCCAGCCTCTAACCCTAAGAGGGGCGAAGTGCCCCTGCACCCCAGCTCTGCTAACGCAGACCCCACTCTCTGCTGCTCACCTTCGTCACTGGTGTGGGGCTCCGTGCCGTTGTCATGGTCAACCTCATCGATGGTGCCTGGCTCGCTGTGCGGGCTGTCACTGAAATAAAATACACCGTGCTTTCAAAGAAAGAATGAGATTTCTGTTCCCAAGGCACTTAGTAAAGTAAGTTGTTGAGAGAAATTCTGGCCCCAGTGACACCTGAAAGAGTTACAGCTTTAGTTCTCGTAGGACTCAGACGGTCATTTTACATCTTGGCAGTTCCATGAACTCGCTTTGAGAACAGCAGACACTTGCACCGCGACCTTCAAGCCCAGAACATCATGTTCTGTTGCTCATGCATCTTACTCAGATTTGGCAAAACACATATAAAGTGATATCAAGTTGAAATGTTCCACACAGTCATCCAAAGTGAGTTTCAGCACTTTATCCTCTGCTTGCACCAGTGAGGACAGTGGCAGGTGATTAGCATCAGGGAAGATTATGTCTCAGAAATGTATTAAACGCACACAAAAATCAGTTCAAGTCAAATATTGGTTTCTTAACTACAAATTTACAAATATTGGTTTCTTAAAACTCAGACCTGAATGTCGGTTTAGAATTCCAGCATCCTCCAGACAAAGGCATAACATCACTTCCACGTGGAGTGGGGGAGTTTCCTATCCTGCCTATGCCAGGAGGGCGAATGGTGCACCCAAAGCTGGGACACAAAGCAGTCGCACACGGCTGTGAACGCAGACTCACCTGTCCAACGCTGACACAACAAAAAGAAGGAAGGTTCAGCTTAACTTTGGGCTACGAAATTTCATCCAACTAGCAAGTTATGATGGAAACATGGGACTTAGCTACAGAATTCCAGCTTGGGAGGAATTTGGTTAGAATTGACCTAAATTTCTGGTTTTTCATACTTGCGTGAATCTCCAGCTAAAAGATTTTTTTTAATAGATATTAATACTCATATCAGAAACAATTTTCTCCTGAAGATTTTACTGAGGCTTATAATGCTGAGTCAGCAGGAGAAATATGGAAAGAAAAACTCAATGAAACTGCCTGTGTTTTCACCAGCTAGGGCTAAAATGAAAAGCAAAATTGATGTTGAGACTAATTGGTTAGATGTGCAAAATCCTCTTAGTATAACAAAGAATATTTAAAACTAAGAACCATAAGAGCAGCCTGATAGGAAGTAAGATTCTTAACCAGTGTGAAACAGCACAAGCATATCAAATATATATCACTTGCACACCTACTTCGTAACATTTAACAGGAATAAATGTAGAAAGGCATTTATTGCCCCTTCTGCAGAGGGGCAAATTCACCCTGGTGCTGTGCTCAGCTGCTCTGAACCTGTGTGACCTTCCCCAAAGCTCTCCTAGGGGATCTGCTCCTGACATCCCTCCTCCTACGCTGGTGGGAGCTCTCGTCAGCTCTTGGTCTACCAGGAATCACGCCAAAGCTCTGCCCTTCTCACAGGTTCACTCTCAGTGTGTGGCTCCAGAAGACAACCCTGCCACGGGGACCTGGCTTTAAGTCCTGCAGCCCATGGAGTGCTACCCAGCTCCTTACCAGTACTCCTCCCCTCCGGTCATGCACTTCTCGTAGACAGGTCCTTCCAGCTCTCTGTGGCTGGGGAAGATGCCCTCGTGGTTGATGATGATGGTTTTGATGACCTCGTTGACGTGGGCTTGGCAGGACACCGGATCCTGCCCGTCTGGAATGTGCATCAGAGTGGGCCCGAAGCAGATGGCCAGGTTGTAGGGATCCATCATGTTCTCATCACTGTACTGCGACAAGCTGCAAGCACCAGCGTTAGGGAGGGGTGGTGCCAGCTCCCCCCATTCCCTCAGAAAAGCCTCCCACCAGCAACCCCCCCCCCCCCCCCCCCCCCACCCCCCCCAAAAAACAACCATCACTGAGTAGTACATATTCCCTGAACATAGCCACGGCGAGGCTGGGAGGGGGCAAAATACAACTCTCCCTGGCAATTCTGAAAAGGACTCGTGCAACAAAGACAGGGAAGCCCTGAAAAAAAAAGAGGGCAAGAAAAAATTCCATAAATGAGGAAAAAAAAAAAAGACTTACTGATTAAGAAAAGCAAAAAGATATCTCATGACGACAATGACAGCCCGAGGCAGAGTGATGATGATTTGCTGGATCTGGTGCACTCTCTCAGTGGGGTTCTCAATTTCTGGCACACAGGGACAGAAAGCACATCGTTAAACTTTCTCAGGACCAGGCAACACGGCACCAGAGGGACTTGTTCCAGACCCAGTAGCCCACTACACGAGGAAAACAACAGCCTGCTTCAGGATTAGATCCACTGGTCTGGCACTAGGGTGCCAGTGGAGAATTGGGGACCATGCTCTTCCACTGGTGAATTCAAACGTATGTTCAGATTTAGTATAAACACCAAATAAAGACATTTTCTTTTTAAAATATCTGTTTATGCATTATTTATTTCATTTCTCAACAACTACTCTACTTCTCAAAAGCTTTAGGTAGGGGGAAATGGAGCACTGCCTGGTTTTCTAGTGCAGACTTTAACATGAGGTCTTTATTCATTTGACTTACGGGTTAACCATCGGGGCCTTCGGAGCCCGTCTGCTCCAGTATCCCACTGGTCTTCATGGGAATTGAATCTGAACCAGTTCTGAGTCAGCACTTGAAAGCTCACTTCTCTCCCTGGCAGCACATACATCCCACAGCTACTATCAAAAACCAGCTTCTTTCTGCAGGAACAGGGGGGCAACACTGATACCCCCGTGCAGTAGCCACCTTTGCCAGCAGAGTTGACAGAGCTGCTCCACCAAGGAGCTCAGCACCATCCTGCAGCAGCCCCAGCACATCCCAGCCCTCTACTCCTTTTCTAAAGTTAGTATCTGCTCAGTGTATTATGTAGGCAGTTAATCCCATGGCTTTTATTTTACAGAAAGTGGACAAAGAGTACCAAAGCTTTCCTGAGAGCACTCACCCTCCCTCAGAAGCACGGAATAAGCCACATCAGTGGAGAGATGCTTACTTGATTATGCTGGATCAAACTCTGACATTTGCTAATGGTAATAAAATCCACTGACAACACGTAGCTGGGCTCTCATTGGCTCAAACAGTCTGAGCAAAATTTGGCTTCAGCCCAAAGACGGAAATCTTTCTAATAGTTCACTTTGGAAATTTCTGAGGAATGCATTTATCCCCTGTTATTGCTCACTGGGCTCTCTACTTCTTCAGTTTGGTTTTACTTAAGAGGACTTTTTTTATTAAAAAAACAAATAAATAAGAACTGGATAAGGCCCTACAACAATAGTTATCTATTCTGAAACCCAGAGGAACAAAGTGTCTTGAAGCACTTGCCTTTTTTCACTCCGCAGAAATGTTTCAACTGGCTGTAATTCAGAGGAATTAACGGAGTAATCATCAATCACTGAGAATGCAGGCACACCCCTGAATGAACCTCTGCAAACACAGTGCCTTTTCTATCCACCCCTTTCTCAGGAGGATTTGGGAAATGCCTCCATGTGTCCGAAAGCCCCAGTGTCTGAGAGGAGAACCCAGCCTTCCCACCAGTTCAGACCCTATGGGCCCTGCCACCCGCACAGCAGCACCCCCAGCAAAACCCTCCTCGCAGCAGGGGGGCACTGACTGGGCAGGGGTTCTTGGAGGAAGGATGTTCCTTTGGTCTGCTCAGGCTGGGACACCTATGACACAGCACACGCCTGTGTGCGTTTGAGGTCGGATTTGTGATGGGAACAAGGCACTTTAATTCATTTAAAATCTATCACAGAATCAATCTGTCTTTCCCTAATTGAGAGAGAGCAACAGCAGCAGGAAAAGAAAGGAAAGATAAGGGAAACGAAGATTCTTGCTAAAAAGAGAAAAAATAGAGAGAATACTATCCAGAACATTAACAGATGATGTTTGCAACAAAAATCTCCCAAAAGCTCAATAAATTGTGCAAATTGGCATTAATTAGGGATGACTGCCAAGCCTATTTGCAAGCACACTGTCACATCACCAAGTGCTGGGCACTTTTGCTGTCCCCTGTCCCCCTTCTCAGGGTCCCTGCTCTGCCCTCTGGGAAGGCAGTGGCTCCAGTGCTGCAAGGCCGGGCTAGAGCTTCTGTCTGGGACATAGAATTGGTGCAGAAAGAGCTCCTTTGTGTGCCACATCACAGGTGTGCTGCACTGTTTGACACGTCAGGACTGAAAGGCGCCAGCAAATTTCCTGAAGCTAATCTATAAACACTGTTCTTGAAAAATAGGAGCACATTCTTCTCTTTCTGGAACAAGCCCATCCCTGCGCCATTCCCCTCTAGGTATCATCTGTCTGTCTTGCCATCACTAAATCTCCAGCAGTCATTAACACGGAGGAGGGGGCAGGAGCCACGAGCAGTGAAAGCCAAAGGAAGGACCTCAGCACGTCTTCACCAGTCACTCCCCTGAAGCGACCCACGACCAAGACACTCCAACCCCCAAACCACCCCGACACCTCTCCTGTAAAACAAAGTCATCCTGAAGCCAAAGCACACAACACGTCCCTCCATCATCTCCGAAACACCAAATTCATTCTGTCTTCTTCTTTTCCCCAGGGCAGTAACTTCCATGCCTTGCCAATAAATAAATGTCACCACTACAAGGTACTGAGGAAAATAAATCCCAGCTGGGATAGCTGGGTCTTCAGTTGCAGAGGAACAAGTGGAGCCAGGAGGAGAGTTCAGAACAAGAAGTAACCAGGCTCCCCCTGACATCAATCCCAGACCCTTCATGATTAGAAACCCTCAGCTTCCACCTCTGCTCACATCCCAGAGCACTTTCTGGTTTCTCTGGGACAGGAAATGGACACAGCAAAAGCCTGGAAAACTGCTGAGCAAGTGAGGCTGAAGCCAAGGCTGCAGACTCAGGGGTGGGAGAAGCTTTCTGCGTAGCCCAGAGCTACCGACCTCTACTTCATGTTTAGCAGAAGACACTGAGGTAAAGCAGCAAAGCCTCATTGTGTCCCCAGAGCCAGAGCTGGATGGCACATGGTGACAGGCCAGCAAAGGACCTGCTGTCCCCACAGGTATACTCAGGTCCCCTCAGGACCTGCACACCTGCATTTATTGCTTCTCTTGTCCCACCCTATTCTCTGAGAAGAGCTGTCACATGTACTTACTTATAGTAGATATCAAATCTTGAAACCTTTCCTTAGGAAAGAGGGGGTTTTCCAGTCCTCGGAAATACAGCTTCAAGACTCCAGCCACTGAATTAATGTCACGTTCATTTTGATCATCAGCAAGGGGATCTTCACCTGCCCAGAGAAGAGGTTTCATTTCCAGCATTATTCTCAAGTTGGACTAACACAGCAAGTGGTTTTCCCTAACTGAGCAGAAACCCAAAACTTCCCCCAGCTCAGAAACCCCTCCGGTGTGCACTGGTAACGCTGTGTGTTTTGCCAGCAAGAGGAGAGTTTAATAAGGTGCTCTGTTACACAGCACCATGCTGTGACGTGTTACAGCCCTACCTACAGAAACCCAGCTCCTTGTGGAGATTTCAAACCTGTCCTGCAGATGTTATTAATCAGTTTCATTCTCCAGCCCAATGCATTTCTGCATTTATGGCAACAGCTCAGAGCTGAGCAGATCTAAGCAATGGTGGGTGAACGCCTGAGAAGACAGGCTTGGCTGGAGGATGCAATTATGCCCCTGGAATAGACTGAATGGTTCTGGATAACATTGTACTCACTTAAATCTATAAAAGGCTTTCAAAAACATAAGGGATTTGGATACTGATTCCTCTTAAATTGGATGTGCAAATCGTCCTGCCTTTGGCAATCCCAGCAGTGCCTTATTCCTTGGCCTGGCCACCTTCGCCCTGATCCTCCTGATGCTGCTCAAAGACTAATGACTTGGAGGCCGTTACCCCCCTCCAGCCCGTCCCTTCCCCAGCTTCCCCGTCAGTCACCGGGGGCAGCAGGACTGCTCTGCCCTCTCTTGCCGGGCTCACTCCTCCCATGCTCTGCTGGGACATGCCATCCCAGCGGTACCCACACGCCCCGGCCACGCACCTCTCTCAAAGGAATTCTTGATGTCGTTGACTTCCACCTGGGAGCCAGGGACTCTGAAAATGCCCTGCTGCTGAAGGCCTGGAAAAGAACAGAGCTTTAGGAAAAATTTCTATAACTGCTATGCGGTACTTTCTGGTAAAATGCAGAAACTATGAGTCTATGCACCCAGAAAGGCTCAGAGCAAGCAGGGGACAGCCTGCTGCTATTCATTCCCCTATTCTCCAACCAAGGCCCCCCAGATCAAAGCACTGAAGGGGCTCCCGTTGGCAGGGGCCTGAACAAACAGTTTAAGCTGAGTAAGTACTAACAAGACTTCAATATGTGCCAGTCATGCAATGCTAGAGCACAGTCAGTGCCTCTGCAATTACAGCCTGAGCCCAGGAGCAAGGGCTGCGGGCGTCCCTACTCATTCCTCTGCCAACTGCAAGTATTTCCTTTCCTTTGCAGAAAGCTCCTGCTGGTAACACGGAATCAACTTACCGTACAAATTGATGTAGCGAATGCAGCTTTCTACTACAAGAGGAATAGCCTGTCCTGAATCCTTCAGGAAAGGAAAGGAAAAAGTGAAAAATTACTGGTTTATTGACAACAAAACACAAGAAATGCATTAAAGATTGCAAAAACACAGATTTGAAAATCAGTGCCATTAAGTTTAGTGAGAGGACAGGCAAGAAAAGGAGGCGTAACACACATCAAGCCATCAAGAAGTGCCGAGTAGACTGTGTGCAGTCAATTATGCACAGAAAAAGCTTTCACTAAGCGTGTGAAGGACTGCTGCTCACTACCTGGCTGAGGCAGGGGGCTGGTGCAACGGGATCTTGGCTATTCCATTTCAAAGGTGTAATGCTGAGCCAAAATAAAAGTGCTGTACCTGTCTGATGAAATAAGCTTCCAGTAACAGAGCTTACAACAATATTTCCACCTGAAGAAAGAACCATTGTCAGCAGATGCTAAAAAAAAAACCAAAACACCACAGTGTATGAAAGGAACTGCCTGTGTCTGAACCTGCAATGAGTTTTTGGGTCTGTTTCAAAGCTGCTTCTCTCCAGGCCCCTCGTGGAAGGAACTCAAGGGGGAATGTGAGCCGTGTCTGACTGCCTAAGCAGACATTTGTTTTCCTTAGGGGCTTTGTTTGGTTGTTTTTCCAGTAGAGTACAGTTGCATCTCTCTGGTTAATCTACTCCGTCTTGTGGACGGGCCTCCAGTAAATACCTGGTTTCTCGTTCGCGCATTCCTCCTTCCTCTGAGAACACAAAAAAGCAGCAGAGCGGGAAAAAAAGAAAAGATTAAGCAAGGATAAGTTCAGTTAGAGGTGAGCATCTCTTCCGGAGGCCATGAACGCGCAAATGCAATGGCAGCTTAGCAAGGTCCAACCCAGGCCTTCAGATGTCCACCCTCCCTCCCAAACCCTGTCCGGCACCCTGCACCCCAGCCTCGGTGACCACCAGAAAGAGCCTCTTGGATTTCTCAGATTTCTCCCTTCCCTGCACTGGCAGCACCCGCATTTGCCCAGGGCTATCGCTAGCTCCTGCCCAAGTGCAGGTGATGCTCAGCAAGAGCTATGCCAGTGTGGGGACACCACAGACCCACATGTGTCCCATGGCAGTGTGTGGCTCTGGCCTTGGGGACAACCCAGCAGCACAGCACTGTCCCCCAAGGGGTCCGTGGGGACAGGACAACCATCCTCTCAGATACATCTCCACTGCAGCTAATTCCTCCACCACAGCGCTGAACGGGCTGGACTTCAATAAGCCCTTTTTTTTAAAAAAAATCAGTTGAAACAAGGAATAATTACAAGTATTAAAGAGATTACCAGCTTTGCCTGCCGGGTCTGTGTATTACTTGTGACAGTGCACTGTTTATAAACACTGCCCTTAGGCTCACGGGTGCCCTGAAAGAGCCAAAGAGAATAAATCGGCGCTGGACAATGTCTACCACTTTACCTCCTCCAACAGTTTGTCATTACTGCTTCCTACAGTACTTTCACTAACGCTTTCTTCAGTGCAGAATTAAACACTCTGAGCAACTGGAATGGCATTGCTTCCTCTGGAAATCCTTCCACAGCCAGGCAACCGCAAAGTGCTGGATTTTGGAGGATCAGCAGCTGGATAGCTGGAGATATCCTCGGGGGCAAATCCCACATCCACATCTCTTCATTTTTCTCATCAAATCTCTCCGTCTGGGTAAGTTCCTGGGACGAGCAGGAGTCCCTGCCACGGGGACTGCCCCAATATTAACTGAGTTTATCTGAGCTCACCCCAGCTTATGGGAAGATTATACTTTAGAAGAATATGCAGTATTTTAGAATATACAGTATTTCAATTGAAGGCTGACAGTTCTTACAACTGGGAGCCACTTTCTTGGAGTTCAACAGTTATTCTACCTCAGCTGTGAGGAAGACGACCACCAAAAACGTGTGGAAAAAAGGAAGGACAGCTATGGAGAGAAATCATCACCGAGGCACAGCGTGCACTGGCCACATCAGCTGGGTGCAGGGCGGACCGGAGAGACCCCGCTGAAGACAGAAAGCAGCCAGCGGTTAGGACAGGAAAGCCACCATTACATTCACAGCGTTCATAAACTCTTACTGTCAGCCAGCGAGTACCTTAATGAACGTTTCCATATTGCCGTTAAAGAGTTTATGATTATAGACTGAGAGAGGCCTAGGTCTCCTCATTTTCTGTGGCTTAGGGGGAAGACATGGGGGCCTGGGAGAAAATGGAACAAAAGAAATCAACAAAACACCAACATAAATGCAATGACAGGGTGAGATCTCAAAGGTTATGACTGAGAATGAAAAATAAATCCAACAGAAAACCCCTCTGTGAGGATCCAACAGCTCCACGCACTCTGCGGCCGCTCACACTTCCATGTTCCCCCACGAAGGTGGCTCCACTGGGAGCTGGGGGACTCGGCAGGGTCCAGCACAGCTCTGGGGAATGTGCCCTCACTGCAGAGCCCTTTCCAGCAGCCTGGGGCGGGCTACCCTCTCACTCAGCTGGCTAGCTCATCTTGGAGCTCATGCCACAATGCCCCAGTGGCCAGGCTGAGCCCGGTGCAGCCGGCAGGCATCGAACAGGCAGCAGAGCTACCAGAGCAAAATCAATGCTGCTCACTACACACTGCACACGACTTCAAGTCAAGGACAAGGCTCCAGCCTCTATTTAAGTAATAACTTTCAATTAACCCTGATAGCAGAAACGTTTATCAGCAATAAGCCAACCTATGCATCACTCTCCATCCCCATAATCTTCCAGTATTCCCCTACTAGACAGACTCTACCCTTGGCTGCAGTCACAGACAGCAACCCAACAAGCTGTTGCTATGGGCCTCCTGAAGAGACCAAGTTCTATTGTAAAAACCAGTAGTCTCCAGAACCCAGACAGTGACAGAGCAGTAACTACCCCAATTGCCACAGCTTGAACAAACCAGGGGTGATCAGGAATGCTCTTCGCGCAGAACTCCCTTCACTCCAGCCCAGGGGTAACACAGCCAGGGAACACAGCTGGTCACAACCGCCTGGTACCAGGCTCTGCAGACACAACCCTCCCTCTCTGAGATGCCCAGTATCAAAACTGCTGCTTGCTGTCTGTGCCAGTACCAGGGATGACACTTTAGAAGTAAAACAAAAGCGTTGGAGTTCAGTAGCATTTTTCACACCTGCCTCCTACCCCCACCAGTTCAGCACTCTGTCAGCCTGAAAAAGCACCAAGAGCAGCCAAAGCACTCAAATGACTCCTTGATATATCCAAAATAAAATACAGCCACCCTGGAGAACATGAAGGCAATCCTGTTTATTCCTAAATGGACCTCATTCTGCCTACAGACGGTCAGAAAGTGGGAAGGCCTCCACCTCTCTGTAGCTAGCTTCTGTTTGGGAAACATTCCCAGGGACGTCAGTGCTCTTCCACCTTTCTGGCAGGCATGCCCGAGATTCAAACCACCAGCCAACACACATGAGCAAACCCACCAGCAGCTCCATGGGGACAGAAAAGGTAGGGATGTGCATCAGGAGGGGCTGTGACCCCTACCCCTGCCAGCGAGTGACTGAGGGTCCTCATCCCTCAGGGAACACACCTTGAAGACCCTGTTGACTTCACAAGAGTAAGAAACACCTATTGCTCCTGGAAATGAGGCCACAGAAACGTTTTAGAGCAGTGATCAGGGCTTTGGGGGCCTGCCTTCATTAACACTATTCACATTTTGGTTTCTGCTTCTGCTAATGAAGGACTTTAAAACCCAAGGGAGTTTTAAAAGGGAGAAAAATAGCTTAACATCTCTAAGCGTTTTCTGATCTGTCCTCTGCCCCCAGGCTATACTGACATCGGCAGAGGAGAGATCACGGCTGCAAACAAAAATGAGTGCCAGGAGCCTTCATGCCAAAGTTCTCACAGAGCAGAGTCAAACGGTCATATAAAATTCACACAGAGCTGTGATGGTGACAGTTGTGATCCACTGGGCCCTTAACCACATGCCTTTAATTAAGCAGTTTGACTCTATGCTCCTACAGCCTCATCAGGCAGCTGAGGAGCAGAAATGGCTGCTGCCCATCCCAGGGCCTGGGCAGAGCGGAGCCCCCCGGTGCCACCTCCTGTCCCCAGGGATGCCCGGCACGGGGTGGCCGCCGTTGGGGAGGTTGTTCTGCCAACGCTTCCTACACCGCCTCGAACAAGGAGGAGGTTGTCTCTGTCTCTTGTTTGTTTTCCTTTGTGAGGCAAAAGCAGCTGCTGATGCAAAGGCAAGAGCAGCAGCGGCGGAACTGTGCACCATCCCTGGCGTAGGAGCCTCTGGTGGCTCTGGCCCACAACACTGCCATGCCACCGGCTCCTGCTCCTCACACAAAGTGCTCAAGTGCTAATTCTCCCTGAGGTTTTACCTGGTGGTTTGGGGGTGCCGAGCCGAAAGCCCTGCCCGGCACAGCCAGAGGAGGGGAGCCCACCCTGTGGCTGTGGCTGCAGCCCCATGGCCATGGCTCTGCTGAGACCCGTGGGAAGAGGCAGTGGCCGCAGGGGGAGAGGCTGCCATGACGGCCCATCTGAGGGTCAGGAGCAGCTCCTTGGAGCAGGTCCCTGCTGTGACACCACCTGCAGCCCCACTCCCCAGCAGGGAAGGTCCCTCTTCATCCTGATGGCACCTGGCTGCCCTTCTCTGCGGCCACTCGGCCTGGCGTGGGCAGCAGGGTCTCCCTCCGGCCAGAAGGGGCAGGAGCGAGGCACCCCCCGCCATGCTGCCCTCCGCTACTGCAGCCCGCGCTGCACCATCTGCTCCTGCATATCTAACACACAGTGGGTTGCATTTTTTGCCAGTATTACAAATTTTATCAAACACTGAGATAGATTTGTAAAAACATCACACAGAGTTGTGAGGAGATGTTTGGAGGCTTTGTTGGCCCGTCTTACTGTCAGAATAGCAGCCCTCTCCGAGCAGCCAGCAGAGCTCTGTGGAGATGCTTTATGGACTGGAGACTGACCAAAGCCTCCTCCCCATCACTCTCACCCCCAGCACTATCCCCTGCTGCAGAGGAATGAGACTCTATCAATATGGCCATGCTCTGCCCTCCCAGGCAAAGCCACCGGTGCTGGGAGAGGCTTCAGGGGACATGTCAAAGTCCTCAATCACAGAGGGATGGCCGGGAGCTGGTGGACATCTTTGTGTTGACCTGTCTGAACACAACCCCAGCTGGGCTACAGGGCACCACACGGGGCTGGCACCCCAGAGCCAGCCAGCCAGGAATTACACTGCAGCAGAAACAAGGGCCCGTTTGTCATCATCCTAATTAACCCACTGCAGGCCATGCAGCTGAGAAGCAGGGATGCGGGGAGCCTGGCAGGGCCTGCCCTCCCTCCCGCCAGTCCAGGGCAGCCAGGAGATGGTTAAATCCAAACCCGCCGAGTTCTACCAGCAGCAAAGCAAACCACCCTCCCACGGCCACAGCCAGCCCTTCCCAAAAGCCAGTGAAGTGGAAGAAACCACTCACCTGGTTGTTCCGCATTCAGCTCTTTCACCTAGGAAGAAAACACAAGTTTCCATCATTTCTCCACCTTAGGCACCACCAAAGGACTGCTCCAACGCAGGCACTCACACGCTCCCGTCTGGCTCTGGAAGCCCCCAGCTAATGGCTTTGGGCCAAAAGAAGCTGAAGGTGCCCAAGGGCCCTGCGGGCTAGGGAGATACTGACCTTGTTGCTGTACAAGCCCCCATCACTAACAGACATATTAGAAACCCAAGAGTCAGCCACAAGAGAGGGAAAGTGTTCAATTCCCACTGATATGAAAGGTTTATTTGCAATATGAAGCCCATCTTGTAAATAAGCGGAGGCGCTGCGGGTCCCCTGCAGTGAGTGCTCACTTCCAGCAGCTGGGGCTTGGCCAAACCCGAGCAGGAAAGGGGGTGTCTGATAAGGGCTAGAGCACCCGGAGCTCCACCAAGATTATCCAACTGCCTCATGGAGCACCACTAACAGCACCTGGACGCAACGGAGCATTCAGTTCCCCAGCTTTTCATGAGAGATAACAGCCCATCTAAATCACCATCAGTCAGACTCCATTCTGGCTGTCAGCATTCTCATTCCCTCCATGTATTTTCAGTGCTTGGATTTCATATAAACGGCAGCATATCACCACTGATAAGATCTGTTAATTTTTTAGAGTATTTGTCAATCCACTGAAAAAAAATGAACTAGTTTCACATGCTGTTTGTGCCTTTCTCCCAGGGCCAGGAAAGCTGATTTATTCTTCCTTTTTCTAAGACACATAAAAGGAAGCATTTGGCTGCACATGCCTCCTTCCTGCTCTCCCTTGGCACCTGCAGAAAGCCAGCTTGCAGCCAGCTCCTCACTGAAAGAGGAAAGAATTCCACACGAAGTGTTCTGCAAACCCAGACTTCTTCCTAATGAGAATAAGCTCACGCTGAAATGCAGCATTTAGCGTTTCTGGGCTAAATATTTGCTGAACGCCTACATAGCAGGATGATCCCATGGCCTGGGAGAAATTCAGAAAGTTTTCATGTGAAAAATCTTCCACGGCTGCTTTTGCACAACTCCAGAGAATGAAAATGTCTGACTCACACTCTTCCTCTTATGGCTCTTATTATATGGCTCTTGTCACATCACCAGGACAGTGATCAAATTAAAGTTCATAAGATTCATCACTTCTTGCACCAACCCACAGTCTTAGCACCTTATCCAATACACAGAGCTCTTTTCTCTATGAAGATCTGTGAGCTCTGGGAAGACCTCAGATGGGTCCAGTTGCTGTGAAACACATCTCCATCCCCTCAATATTCAGCCTGGATTCAGCCCCAGTAGTGGGAGTCTCCCAAGCCCTGGTTTAGACAAGTCAAACACGGATGGCCAGCAGGAGAAGGCCTGTTAAATCAACACGGCTGCTGGCAAATCTGTAACAGCAGCCTGGCACCAAGGACAGGATAATACGTGTGTCCAGGGGCCATGCTGAAGAAGGGGGAGAGAAAGGAAAAAAGCAGAGGGTGGGAGTGGGTGGGAATCTCTCTGTGGCTGGAGAAGCAACACGGCATTTCGGCACACAGCATAAGATTTTGGGAAATAACAATTTTGCATGTCAGTGGTTAAAATTTGTTGTAGCAGCCAAGCACAGCAGCCATCAATCAGTCACTTGGGAAACGCAGACAGGAGGTAAGATTGAGAGACAACACCTGCTTTAACACAATCTCAGGTGTCGGGAGGTTCCTCCCCGGGCCTAACCCCACGACTCACCTTCTCCAAGAGTCTGCTTCAGCAAGTCGTGCTTAGCCTGGAGCTTCGTGATGAGGTTACTGCCATTCAAATACTCTTTAAATTTCTGGAATTAAAAATAAAACAAACAAGGTGGGGTCAGACTCTTGGCAACAACAGTCTATGATTGATGTACGCTCTTGCCCGGGGGCTGCTGGAGGGGCTCAGTGGGGCTGGGGGGCTCTGACACACCAGAGGTCAGACACGGGGCTGAGCACTGACCACAGCTCCCGCCGCAGCCCTGATGGTCTTATTGGCCCGGTCTCCTTGGTGCTGCACGTCCTGCCCGGGAACGCGGGGAGCTCTGCAGAAAGGAGTTCAAAGCAAGCTCTCTTTTGTCAGGCTTCTGGGAATCAAAGAGGCTTTTCCTCCCCTGGCAGGCGCTTGGCTTTTGTGCAGAGAAGTGCTGCAGAGCGAGCGCTCCCAGCCCATGAGACCTTCCCAGCCCAGGGACCATTAGACACTTTTTGCACTGGGTGACACTGGCTGCACAGCACAGCTTCTCCTTTCATCGTGAGGCTGTTTGATACCCAGTAACACTCACCAGCAAGTCATTTTACTGATAAGAGAAGTGAGGGGGACAGAGACGGAAAACAAAAGACTGGCAATGGGAGAGACCAAATTCTTGCAAAAAGCGTTAAAAAATGCGCAACTCATAACAAAACCTGCAATTTTTTCCCCCTGAGTTGGAATAATACTACGGTTAAGAGAAAACAGCAGCTTTTCTATGCATCTGTAATATATCACAAGAAGCTATTAACTTTAGCCTGCTAACCAGGCTTAAACGAGGGCTACCTCTGCTGCTGATGGCTTATTGTGCACAGTCCAACACCAGAGAAGCTCAGATCCGCCTGGAAGTGAAGCCCCCAACCCCTGGCTCTGGGGGACACAGCCCAGCTGCCCTAACCCAGCACACACACAACTGCTGGGCAGATTTCTGCTGTGTGGGACAGAAAAGGAGGGCTTGGCTGATGGTTGGTTCAAACTCTGAAAGGCCTCCAGGAACAGCTGGGGAGTGGCGACACACTCGAGGCTGCTGCAGCCTGCTGTCCTGCTGTCCTGCTCTGAGCTACTCCTACCCATTTCTGTACAGTTTTGGTCACAACTGGTTGCTCCAGTTGTTCCTTGAAAATGCAGAATGGCAGACACTGGCTTGTCAGTCCCTGTGCACTGCCCTGACACTGAGAAATGCACTCTGGCCCCAGATCAGACAGAAGACAAATACTTAAAGAGACTGAATTGGTTCTTGCTCTTCACTAATAAGCACTAAAACGGGACTCAGCCCTAGCAATTAATGCTTTGTGTCCTGTATTGGATGAGATGAGACTCACTGTAAAATAGAACATTTCGGTTTCCTGCTGGTTGGCTCTCCGCTTGGCAATGTTTATCTTGCTCATGTAGGTCTCTGATGCAGCTGACTTGACCGACTCAGTGGAGCGACTGTGCTGGAAGGCATCCGAAACATCAAAATCTTCCACTGTCAGCATGTCCTGCAACGTCTGCATCGTGGCATCCAGAGTCTTTCGTACCTATCAGAGACAGAGGACAGCATGGGTTTGGAGCAGACTGGGAAAGTGACACAGCTTGAGGCAGAACAGCTGGCCAAGAGGCAGCTCCTAAGCACTGTGCTCGCTCCTGCCCCAGCTGTGGTCAACGGGAGCCCAGCACCTCTGCTGGGAGGACTCCACAACACTCGAGCACAGCAGGAAAACCCCCACGTAACAGGCAAGAGGCCGAGCAACGCTGCCTGCGAGGCCAAACACGAGACCCAGAGTAACTTCTTACCTCTTCGTTCTCTATCTTGAGGGTGGCCAGTCGCGACTGCAGCTGGTGGTACCGCATCAGCAACTCGGTCTGCACAGGCTGCTGGGCGCTGACCTGGCACACCTGGGACGGGAGCAGTGCCCGGGAGAGGCAGGAGAGCACTCAGCGGGGCAGGCATGGATCAGACACACACATTTAAACACCTAAACGGTTCCCCCCGGCACCCACAAGCCCCCCGCAGCCTCTGGGGAGGCTGTGTCACCCAGTTTTCTCATGAGCGGTGCCCTGGACCCGGGCCAGCACAAAGCTTTTTCTGCCCAGCCTTTGAAAGCTGTGCTCTGAGTGCTCCCAATTACAGCAGGTAAATCAAAGCTCCGCTTTACAAATCTGTGGGGCAGTTCAGCTGCGAATCAAACCACAGGCTTCCTAATTGGGAGAGATAGAGAGCAAGAGACAGACTGAAAGGAGGAGCCCTAATGAGCCAAGTGTCTCATTAAGCAAGGAAACAGGAATAGCAGCATGTGAAGACAGACCAGAGGGGTAAGGAGTCAGAAATAATTGAGCAGTGATGGTTAAGAAGAAGAGGAACACAGCGCGGGCTGCAGGGCCCCTCTGCCGCCCCTCGGGTGAGCACTGACCTCGTCCCCCATGTGAGGCTGGAACTCGAACTTCAGCGGAGGGCAGAACACCTGGTTGCACATGTCCATGATGGTGTGCTTGTCGCTCCGTGCATCCAGGTTGTCCACAGCATTCTCGATGATGTCCAGGCCCTCATGGCGGGAGGTTTCCAGGTTGTACTCAGCAGACAGGTACGTCCTGAAGGTCCGCGCGAGGCTGGCGTGGAACCCCAGGTCACAGCACTGAGAAACACCAAGGAAGGGTCTGGTCACACAAGGTCACCCTTATTCTGGAGGGTCATGCATACATTAAATGTCCAAAAAAGCACTGTACGTCCCAGAGACACACCAGCCCTGTTGTCCCGGGATGTATTTAACAGCGTACTGTGACACCGGATGAAAAGGCAAGAAGGAAAGAGGACTGAAGAAGTCCCAGGGAACACACAGCCAGACAGTACAGGGACCTAGTGCTGGACCCTCACAGTGACACCAGGGTTTAATACCTTTCATTTACCTTGGGAAGCACATGGGTCTTCTGAGGCAGGACACAGGGAAAAAAATCATCCAAAAGCAGGGTTCTCCCTGGCTTCCTGCACAGCCCCAAGGCCAGTGTGACCACAGGGGCCGCTCCAATGGCCAAACCTGGGCCCTGCAGAGGGCCCTCGGGAAGAAATGGCCAGAGGGCCCATGCCACCACTCATCCCCAGCACTTTCCTTCTCGCCCTGTGAGCTGCCCTGCAAGGCCTTCTTGCACAGAGAACCCATTTCCCAAAGCTATCCAATCCAGAGGGATGTTCCAGCGAGGTGGCACTGAGCGCTGTGCCCTGCAGGATGTGCAAACCCTTTCATCCTCACTGGGAAGCCGCCGTCCTCTCACCACAGAGCAGCTTCTCATGCATCACTGATTGTTCTCATGTTCACTTTGGGGAGAATGATAAAACTCAGAGCTAATTGCTGCCAAAACTGTACATTAGACAAAAGCCTGTTTTTAAACTCTCCTCTCAATATAATTGAGTTTGGCATGTTAAGCGTAGCAACAGCAGAGGGATTTGCTGCTGTGAATGCTTGATCACAGATGAGCAAAAAGCAACTCTGAGAAACTCTCCTCCCCAAACCTCTGCAGGGCTCTGCTTCCCCCGGCTGCGCCCCAACAGCAGGGGAAGGACAGGCACCAAAAAAGCACCCAAAATTTGGAGATCTACAGATGTTAGTCTGTGGGGAAAGTCAAGGCAGAGGGGCTGCTGGAAGCAGGAGGAGTGCAGTGCATCAGTCCGAGCCACACTGGTGGGGCCGAGAGAAACCAGCTTTTCCTCGGCAGCAGAACTCCTTGCTGGGAACGGGCATTTCAGAGGCACCTTCTCCAGTGGGCAGCAACCACAGGCACTGCTGGACCGAGGCTGAACGGCACAAAAAGTGATTCCACATCAGAACATCAACACCGGTAAACTCAAAGCGAAATATAAAAAGTCAGCTGGTGCCACACGCAGCTCCAACCAAAGAAGTCATCTCCTGCTTCCTGCCCATCTGAAGAGACAACGCTCAGCTCAGATCAAGTCACTGGGGCTGCATTTGGCTTAGTCTGGGCTAAAAGCAGCAGTGAAACCACACCGGGCCAATCCCCACTCGCAGATAAGAGCCTGCCTGGCCCAGCTGCTCTTTGAAAGCAGTGAAGCCACATGTGAAATAATGATTTTTGCAGGAAGTAACGAATGGTCATAATCTACCATTTATCCTGCTTCTACTTAGCTTCTAATCTTATTAGTTGAAAACATGAGCAGTTAAGGACTAGATAAAGCTGTGCCTTTGTAAACCAGAAAGCTACACAAAAAACAAGGAATTGGGGTGAATTTTGGGGTGAAACTTTGTTATAGCACTGTGAGTCTCACCCATGAAGCAATTTTAGTGTAGAATCACAGACTGGTTTGGGTTGGAAGGGACCATATAGATCATTTAGTGCCACCCCCTGCCCTGGGCAGGGACACCTCCCACCATCCCAGGTTGCTCCAAGCCCCATCCAACCTGCCCTTGAACCNNCTGCCCCACATCTCAGCTCCATCTCCCCTCTTTCAGAGTCAAACCCTTCCCCCTCATCTCATGGCTCCCCTCCCTGATCCAGAGTCCCTCCCCATCTCTCCTGGAGCCCCTTGAGGGACTGGAAGGGGCTCCAAGGTCTCTCCGGAGCCTCCTCTTCTCCAGGATGACCCTCCCCAACTCTCTCAGTCCCCCCTCCCAGCAGAGGGGCTCCAGCCCTCCCAGCATCTCCATGGCCTTCTCTGGTCCAGCTCCAACTCCCACCCCTTGCTGTCATTCTCCCACCCCCGTGGAAACTTTTGCTACTTGGCTGGCTGAAAATAATACCAGGGGAAAGTATCTGCCACCATCCACGGGTGGGAATTCTCAAAGCATTACAAGACTGAGCTATTGCAAAGGAATAGTGCTGGAGCCACAGCATCCAAGGAGACAGGGCTCAGGGTAACGCCAGAAGCTTTTGAGAAAAAATTCCATGTGCAATCTTCCATTTCCTTTGAATGCTGAACTCATGCTGAAGCTTGCAGTTTCTTGCAATGCCCAGAAACCGGCTGCTACCGAAAACCAGCACAGGCCCTTTCCTAACACGCCACAGCCCTTCGAATCTCTGGCGATTAGCGCTGCGCCGCCTGCTCCACACGCCAGTGCCCACACAAGGAAAGACAGAGCAGGGACTTCCATGAAATTCTCAGAGAAACACACAAAGCAGGACAGGGAGGGAAGAAAGAAAAGACTTCAAACTCCTTCTCCCAGCTCCAGAACAAATGGCATTTTCTCACCCCTCTCATCCCTTTGATGGAAAATAAATGAGAACCACAAATAGTAATCCTTCGCCCTTGTGCAGCGCCTTTCATCTGCAGAGCTCAAAGCTCTTCGTGGATGAATTCATTAAGTCTGGTAACACCCCTGCAAGGGGTGCAAATATTACAGTGTTCAACTTGAGAAATAAACTGACACTCTGGGGTAAAGCAAGCTGGTTTTGGCCAAAATGCCATGGAAGCGGCCAAATCTGTGCGTGTCTCCCACCACCCACGGCAAGCTGCCCCAGAGAAGGGGTTGGGGCTGCAGAGGACCACCGCTGGCCACTAGCCCTAGTGCCAGTAACCCCAGTTTAGACACAGGAGCAGTTGAAGACGTCCCTGCCCAGGGCAGGGGGTTGGACTAGATGGCCTTTAAAGGTCCCTTCCAACCCAAAGTTTCCCAATCTGATCAAAGGGCCCCAGTGCACATGACAGCCTGGCTGGCAGTGCTCGACTGCTACCATCATCCCTTCCGAAGGAACAGTCTCAGCCCATCAAGTTCAGTGTTTTGCCTGAGGCAGGAACCCAAGACAAAAACTCCTGAACAACTGATTTATGTTTAGCCAGAGGGGGAAGGATGTGAGAATATGGCAGGATCCTCCCTGACCCCTGCAGTCATCAAGTCACCCCCTGAAACATGAGATTTGATTATTTCTAATCAAAGGTTCCTTAACTATAAGTATTACAGAGCCAGATATTATGGGTTTGGTTTTTGTTTAATTCAGCTATAGTTAATTAACTCTACGGTCCCCAGAGTAGGTTTCTGTATGGAGGATTTTAAACCTACATTCTATTTTGCTCCTTAGTCTCTCCCTCCCTCATCTGTATTTTCTTACAGCTTATTAATGGGCTTTCTGGTTGTTTAGTGGGTCAGGGGGTTTGTTTGTTTAGTTGGTAGTGGTGTTGTTTTGGTTTTGTTTTTTAACAAGAATGCACTGGTAACTTCATCATTTAAAGGATATGAGGACCTTGAGGCTATTCTTTCAAGCTGCCAGGAAAAGCAGCCCTAATTGCCAAGAAGAAATTCTTTTATCTAAAGGAAAGTATTGTTTCTTTTTGTACCATGTTAACAAGGTCGATCAGACAAAGACTGATCAGAGTCTTCAGGCATTAAAATTTACAGACTGCATGACACTTCTACATCATAAAACAATCAGCACATGTGCTTAATTAATTTCACAAGCCAATTCCAATTTCTGTGGTATCCATGTGAGAAACAAATTGTTTACTATGTATAAACTTTGGCCAAAAAAAAATGTAGTTTTGCCATACTAATAAAGCCAGGACCAGCAAAATTGGAGACGTGTGTATTAGTTGGATTCTTTCAGGTTAACATGGAACTCCAAGAACCGCTTAATTACTTAGAGGAGGATGATTTATGGGTCCTGCTTAAAAACAGGTAGCTAATACTAATAAATGCTATAGAAGAAGGGTAATAGAAGTTTACTAAACCAGGGCTCCTCCAGTTCCTCAGCTCCCTGCAGAATTAGTGACAGCACCTCCTAAAAACACGTATTTTCTATTTCCAGAGGTCCCTCCCCAGCAGCAGGGAGAGGTGACCGGCTTGGTCCCGGTGGCATTCCCAAACTGCCACCTCTGCAGGAGACAAGGGGAGAGGGACAGAGCAGCCGGGCAGCAAAGAGCAGCGAGGCTCCTGAGACAGCCTGCCTCCTCCTGCTGGGAGCTGTTTACTCTTTATATTGCTGTACTGCTGACTTTATTTGAAATGCTCTGAAGCCAGATCTCCTCCCTGCCGAGGCACAGCCCGGTGAGCCGCCGTACAGGCACTGCTCCCCAGGAGAGGGGGAATTTTGAGGTACAGATGCTGCTCCACGTAACTGTGGGGTGACAGCAATGCTTTGCCTGGAGTTCCTATGATAAACCACGTTCTACCTGGTTCTCAAGGATGGCAGGAGCCTGGTATCCGACAGAGACCCCGTTCAAAGGACAGCGTGGGAGGAATCTCTGTGCTTTTGTGGAACTGAAAGGCTCTTTGTGATGAAAAAATTGCTTCAAACCACAAAACAAAGCCCTAAAAGAGACCCTCCCCTTGTGTAAATCAGTGTTTCTTCATTAAAGCCTGCGGCAGCGTGCAGAGCCACCCCGCCCAGGATGTCCCCACACAGTCCCAGGGGAAGGTGCCGCACACGGGGAAGGTGCCGCTGCAGAGGCTCTGCGGGCACAGATGTGCCTGGGCAATTAGCCACATATGGAAACAGCAAGGACACGAGCTGCAGGAGATGCCCAAAAACACATCCTAATAAAGCGGTCTGTGGCTTCAGACCCTCTGAGCCTTTTTCTTACCCAGGAGGCAGTTGGCAAATCCCTGAGGAAACCCTGCACATCCCAGCCCTGCCATCGAGCACTTCCAGGTGACAGCAGGCTCAGCACCCTGCGCCAGCTGCAAACACTTCATCTTATTTGCTCAGTTACCTTTTTTCCTCATTTTTTCTTTACTCTTTCTTCAAAGATATTTTATGCATTTATACATTTATTTCCTGCCCTCTACTCTCTTGACACCGCCACAAAAGCCAGAGCTGGTAAAGCCAACTACAGATTTTTGGCATTACAATTTTGAGCATTGTTTGTTTCGTGCATCCGTGGACCACGTGAAAAACAGCAATGCCACCAGCTAAGTTTCCCAGGGACTGAGTAACATGTGATGCTAAATCCTCAGAACCCCCCTCCTGCACTCGGGTGTTCGTCTCAGACGGGGCACACACGCTCAGGCAGGAGCCCCACGCTCTGCTCCCGGGGGTTTGGAGGAGGCTGCAGGAGCTCTGGTGGATCAGTGCATGTTGACACCCACTGCTACGTTTTACTCTGCTAAATCTAACTGTATCTTTCATGAGACCACCTCAGTATCTCTTGCAGCCATTTCACACACAACTCCAGAGGGATGGATAAGCAGCTTTATCTCCACTTCACATACGTGGCCAGAGAGATTAACTTGGTCACACAGTTAATGACAGAAATGAGAGAAAACCCAGGCGTTATAATATAAACGCATGTTCCTTGGAGGGAAGAGGCAGAGCAGTGTACTTTAAGGCCAAGTCTAATTTGATCTGTCTCTATATGCTTCTCTTCCTTGCTAAAGAACAAAACAAAAAGGTGCTGGAGAGGGATGGGGGATGGACACGCTCTGTGCCGCTTCATGGCTCCTCTGATGGAGTTTTACATTTCTCATTAAAACGGCTGCCCTGGGAGGACCCTCTGTCTCTCCCGGAGCAGCTGGGACACTCTCTCCGGAGCAGGAGATTAGCACAAGGGCTTTGTTGGAAAAGTCACTGCTGGGCAGCGAGGCCGAGGGCACCAGAAATGTCAAGGCTGTGCCTGAGAGACGACACTGAGCCATCTGGGATTTGGGGGAAATGCTCCTAATGGTTCAGATTTGTGTATAAATCAAACCACCACACACAGCAATTTGTGCTTGGTGGGAAGGGTGCGTGAGACACCCCCCACCCGTCACCCCTCTTGCATCCACAAGGACAAAGATGTCTTTTCCTTCAGCCACTTTCAGTAGGAGTGGGACACAGTGAACAGGACCCCCATCCCTTCTCCCCATGCTCTTGTAAAATACGCTCAATTTGGACAAAAGCCCGTTCAAATAAACTGCTCTTCCTTAGGGGATTTACAATTAGGACAGCCGAGTGCAGCTCACACACACTAGATTTTGTTTTCTTTGGTGAATAGAATATAGAATTAAGGGAATTTAACTGCACAGAGATGAAGATGCTTTAGTTAAAGTCCCCTGAAGAGGTTCCTGGAGTGTGGAAGAAAAGCCATCTGCTGACTCCAGTGGAAGAGTCAGCAAGGAAATAAAGTTGGGAGGAATAATATAAACAGCCAGAACTAAAATGGGACTTGGCAGCTCTCCAGGAAATCAAAGTCCCCAAAACTCCGTGAAAACAAGTCATTCTTGCTTAAAAAAATACATAAATGAGAGAGAGAGAGAATATACACAACAAAAAGCAGAAGCTGCACAGATGAATCAAGGTGTTACCCTACCTTGCTGTTCAAATGTCTCCATGATCAAGTTGTTTATTTTAATATGGCTAAATATATCTTAAATAACAAAGAGAATAAAGAGGACACACTGAGAATATTTTATCTTATCTCAAAATCTTGAAATCATCAGGGGGGTTGCATCCAATCTACTTTAGTTACTGCTTAGAAGAATAAATATATGTTAGTGGGTGAGTAAAGGAGAGAAACACTCTGGCACATTTTTAGATTACACATTAGGTAGTGATGAAGCCACAAGACTAACTCAGTACTTATAGATCAGTTATTTACATGCTTAGGGAAGGAACTCTAGCAGAAAGCAACTGCAGAGCGTAATCTAAACTACTGTGAAGACACCTGTTAAAGGAAGAAATGGAAATCCCTTCTCTTGAATAATTTAAAAGCAGTTTGTAGGAGTTGCTGATACACACGTGAGTTCCAGTTCCTACCATCACTGCAAAACCTCTTCCTGCCTGAGGCCATTTGGTGCCATGAGCTCCTTCCATAGAGCTCTACCAGTGCCTCGGTGGCTCAGACACACCACCAGCTGAGCTGAGCTGCCACCAAAGCCCAGGAGAGCCAAGGGCTGCTCAGACTGATAGGAACTGCAGATGCGTGTTTTAGGAAGAAAAAACTTCTGGTTTAACAACAGAAACAAGGATGGACCTGATCTTCATGAGCATTTATCTGTTCCAAACACAGGCTAATCAATGGGCCAGGAGGAATCCCCAGGCTCACCTGGTTTGTCCCAAGGCAAACATTCCTCCAAAGGCTCTGGGCTTTGAGAAGCTCCAGCTGCAGGACACCCTGCAGGAGCCACAGCAGAAGAAGCTGTTGCTCTAAGGCAAAGGAGAGCAGCATGCCTGGTTCTGAGGGCAAAGCCAACATATGCCGGGGACAACCAGACCTCCACATGCTGTGATACAGCGTGAAGGGTGCAGGAAACATCCAAGGGATTTCTAGTTTGTAACTGCTCATTAGATGTGGTGGAACCACAGTTTAACATGGACTCCGCTGCTTTTGTGCTCAGGAAAGTGTTTGATTCAGGTTGGTTCATACCATGCAGTTATAATGAAAAACTTTTTTTTCCCAGGCACTGATGAAAGAAGTTTGTATGTAGCATAAATATGAATCAATTACTTTGTTGTGTGATCATGTGGCTGCCATGAAGTTCAGAGGAGGCTGACTCTGTGCGTTGCCCAGAGAAGCTGTGGCTGCCCCATCCCTGGAGGGGTTCAAGGCCAGGTTGGAGGGGGCTTGGAGCAACTTGGTCTGGTGGGATGTATCCCTGCCCAGGGCAGGGGGGCTGGAAACAGATGATCTTTAAGGTCCTTTCCAACCCAAACCACTCTATGATTCGATATCACAGTAGCTCTAGCTCTGCTCATATATGCCTACATCAGCTGGGAGGAAAGTCACATGTGCGTGTGCAGCTGGGAGGGGAAAGAAACCACTACAGAGGGAGGAAAAAATATATTCAAATTTAGAGCACATTTGCCAGCCCCCGTTAAGCATATTTTAAAGCCCCAACAAAACTCCCTTTGTTACCACCACATGAGAGTGCATTTAAGGACCAAACCACGTGTGAGATCATCGGTAGGAAAGGGCCGGATGCACTCACGTCAATGAGGTCCGAGACATCGTGGATGTAGTATTTGCCGACGGCGGCGTTGGTAGCAGCCAGGTTCAGCAGGTAGTCATTCCTGGCTTTAGTACACTTCAGCTTGTTTTCAGAATATTTGGCTTGTCTCTGAAAAAGCAAAACATAGCATCAGAGCACAAAGAGGATACAACTCTCACAGCTTCTCCTGCTGCAGGGCCCCACCGCGCCCTGCGGCCTGGGCGTGACGTGGTAATTAATACAATTTGGTATGGGCAATGAAAACAGGCCCCCTTGCCAGGGCGGAGGAGATCACAGCTGAGCATCCCTGGTACCCTCAGCCAAGGCAGACGGGCACGTTCTGCTCAGAGGTACCCGGCAGGTCCCCGGCACAGCTGCTCCTCCTCCATCAGGGCATCCGGGGAGGCTTTGGCATCCATCACAATTAGAGGGCCAAGTTTTCCTCCCAGATAAGGCTGACATAGGCTTGGACTCGCTCCAGATCTGTGCAGCTGTATCGAGGTGGAATCTGGCCCAGAGGCCCATTCTACAAAATTGAGAACAGGACCCAGAATTCCAGACTCGGCAGGAAAGCAGATGTGCTCAGCTCTGGGGCGTCTGCCCAGGCACATCACTGCTCTGGAGCTTTAGCACAAAGGATTAACCCTTCAGAGAAGGGTGCTGCTGGGCAATGTCCCAGCACCAGGTCAACACACAAGGAAACGCAGCCCAGCTGGGAAAGCTATTGTTTTTTCTCCAAATTTAACAGAAAAATCACAGTTTTTGAGATCCTGAGATCTGGAGGGATTTGCTGAAGCTGGAATGGAGTTAAGTGTTTTGACTAGCAAAGCCAGCTCAGCTCTGCACTGTAGCTCCCAGACAGACTGCGGAGGAAGAGGCACCATTACTGTGTTCACCCAACCCCTCTGTGCCCACCACGAGCCCAGGGACAGACATTGTCCATTGGTAACAGCTCCTTTTTTAAGAAGTCAGCCATGAACAAGCCACAGTCCCATAGCAAGGTCCCATGTGTGGGTCAGAACCTGTCACTGTGCCGGGCCAGAAACACCAACACATTGCCCTCCCTTAGGCCAGTGTGGCCCCTCGGGTCCCAGCCCGAGCAGCTGGTGAACAGGGACCCCCCATGGCCTGTCTGCCTGTGGAACCACCAGCCCCCGAGACCTCTCCAGCCATCCTTCCCAGCCCTCTCTGAGGGTTCCCAGACCTCACCCATCCTTCCCTTTCACCCACCTTCTCCTTCATCTTCTCGATCTTCTTGACGGAGCTCCGCCGCTGTGGCCTGTCCTCGTGCCGCAGCAGGTTCACGCTGATGTCCCCCGACTTGTTGAACTGCTTTTCCTCCTGCTTCTCCGCCTCCTTCAGCTTGCTCTCAGCACTGATGCTTTCTGCATGGTACATGTGATAGGTCTTCATCACCTGAGGAAACAGAACTGCTGTGAGCTGCCTGCCCCATGGAGCATCAGCACATGAGATGACAGCCATGGACAGCTCGGGATGGTCTCAGCCGTGCCAGGGCTCCTTGAGGCCACTGTGGCGTTAAGGAACAAGGTGGGAAGGAAAATCCCATACAATTAACCCCAGCACCAGCCCTGTTTGGAAACGGCACAGAGCTGGTGTAAGAACCATTATTCCCGCTGCAGAGACAGGCTGAGATGTGCCTCCAGCACACACCTGTGTTCAGAGAGCACCCACAGGGAAACGAGAAATAAATAACCTCCAGTGCTTTACCGTGGGATAAGGGCCTCCAAGACAAGAGGTTGCAAGGAGACCAAAGTCAACCTGAAGTTATTTTTGACCCAACACTGGAACCCATCAACATAACCCCGGCTCGACCATCCCATCAGTAGATCCCATCTTGAAGGCAAAGCTGCTGCAATTTCCAAGGAGAAGTGGAATTTGTCTCCTATCACTACTTATTTTCCTCTTGCTGCCGCTGGAGAGTGGCGTCGGTGCTGGGGTGGAACTGCAGCAACACCCAGTCCTTTCAGTTCCTCATCCCCATCAGCGACTCTGGATAGAGGGTGCCGAGGCTGATCTCCTGCCAGGAAAACTCCTGCAGGCAAAACGCCTGCCACAGCCTTCCCTTCCAGATACACAGGGCACACTGGGAGCATTTTAATGGGGCTGGCAAGAGGAACACATCTGCTCTTCTCTCTTGATGCCTTTAGTCACATTGTCCCCTTTTATCATCTCCCTCCAGGATCTGTGTTTTATTTCACGTTGCTGTGACAAGCTCGCGATGCCTGGCTGCTCGCAGCAGATCCGTCCCAGGCGAAGGCCCCGGGCGCCGCCGGCAGCAGCACTGGGACAGACTGGCCTCGGGGCTCACGAGTCAAGGAGGAGCACACTTTGCACAAGCCTTAATGAAGAAAATACAGAGGTTTCCTCAGCTGGGGCTGCCAGCGGGAGCCAGGAGTGTTTCACTTGGCCGAGCTTCGGCTGAAACACACCATCTCTCCCCTCGCCAAGCACAAACGTCAGCCCCAAACCAGCCCCAAAGGCTGCCCCGGAGCTGCACAAACGTGCCATCGCTGGGAGCCACGACTTCAGGGGATTGCAAGGAATTGCAAGTGAAGGCTCCTGCCTTCTTTCTGAGCTGCTTTATTTCCAAATCCTGCAAATGCTAACACAGATTTGAGCCGCATACTTCCAGCTGCGCTTCCTGCAGTGAATGTCACACACAAACCAGACAATTTCTGGGTTTTCCTAAGAAGAAAGGCCAGAAGGAGATGAGCTCTCCTTGTCTTCACAATCTCCATCGTTTTGTGAAAAACTCAGAGGAAAGTGGGAAAAGCCCTGCACTTTGGGACCGTGGGGCAGTAACAACAGAGGTCTCTACAGCTCCCAGAGAGGCCCCAGTGCTGTGCCACAGAGAAGCCCAACAGTTAAACAGCAGTCCCGCTGGGTTTGTGATGAGAAGGTCTGACCAGAAAGGCTTCAGTACAATTCAGGGCTGTCTTCACTGGCCCATGGCATCACCACTCTGCCACAGGCCTGGGGAGATGCTGCTGTAGCCCATGGACTCTGACAGCTCCACGGCCCCGGGGAAACCTCGGCATCTGGAGGGAAGGGCAGGAGCCACCACAGAGCATCACAGCGGGGCTCCAGCCCACACCTTCGCACGGGCTCTGCCTGACTGCTCTGCTAATGACCAGGGCAACTTTCCTTAATGAAGGCCTTTTTCCTCCTCCATAATTTATCCCTGCTTGAGCCTGAAAAATGTAACTCAGGAACCAGAATTAAAACTCCTCTGAAGCTCTCTCTAATAAAATGCAAAGGACCCAACATGACCACAGTAAAATATTTTCCCCAGACTTCAGCATCCATGATCCTGAAAGAGCTCCCTGTGCCGCATTCCACATCAGCTGCCATCATCCTGCACAGCTCTCACCTAGAAATCCGGGGGATGTTCCTGTTTGTTTTAACATCTGCCTTCATTTTGAATGGGGGTACCCGCACTGCAGCCATCAGCCCTCTGACCCGCAGCTCCCTCCCTCCTTCCCAGCGCTCGCAATCCGGTCACACTGTCCCCCCCTCACGCGATCGTGTCATGGAGAACAACTGCCACAGCTGCGTCCTGGGGATCTTTTCTGCAAATAAGTTAATTAGCTGCAGTGGAGGGAGAAAAATATGTTCCAATGTTCATTAGTTATTTAATAACACAAGTTGTGTTTTCCAATATTAATAACACGTTCTGGATAAAGACCATTGCCAAAATGCCAGCCATAAATGGTGTTTGCTGTCCCCATCTAGAAGAGCTTCATATTCCCCAACAGCTCACCATTAAGGCTCTGACCCAACAGAGGGGCCAGATCAGAACCTGGGTGACCTGCATTAAGCACAGGCTCAGTCACCCCTGAAGCGGAGGGGACCAAAAGACAAGCCCAGAACCCAGGGAGAAGCAGAGATGACCACAGCCATCAGTGAAAGGCGGCCAAAGACTCCAGCCCCCTCCTCTTTGAAGGACCCATGGCACAACAGCAGTGACACCCATGGCATAAGGACTGGGAAAGGGACAAATCCACTAGACCGACAGACACTGACCTCCACCACCCTGGTCTTTAAGGGAGCATGAAGCTAAACATATCTTTTTCAGAGGATTTCTATGGTGTGATACAGAGCAGTGTGTCCCTGGAGGGGTTCAAGGCCAGGTTGGAGGGAGCTTGGAGCAACATGGTCTGGTGGGAGGTGTCCCTCCCGAGTTTGGAACTCGATGATCTTTAAGGTCTCATCCAACATGAACTATTCTATGATCAGTGCATTTCTACACTGACAGCGTCAACGCTTCCTACAGTGTGACACTGGCAGAGAACACCCTCGAACCACGGAGGAACAGCCTCCCCCATCGCAGCACTTCCCAGGGAGAGGGGAAACTTTGCCAGCCAGCTCACCTCCTGCCACATAGGGAATGACAACTATTACTGGTACTTTAACCTGGGCAATGTATCTGTAGGTATTGTGCTAATTAACACTAATCGTTTCACAGTTATTAATCCTCTTCCACACCACCTGGTGACCAACAATCACTCTGGTTCCCACAGCAGGACTTCAAAGGACCTGAGGGCGCTGCCCTCAGCCGTAGCCATGTCCCTGCACCGTGGCACACAAAGCCCGTCCCTCAGATGACCTCTGTTGGTGCCACACACCAAAGGGCACATCGCTGCCAAAGCACAAAGAAAACTCCACCAGAACTGTGCTCTGGGGTTACCATCCTTCTAACCCTAATTTTGGCCTGTCTTCTTCAGACAGGAATGCACACAATGCCCAAAGGGACCTGTGAGCAGAGGAACAAAGAACCTCCAGCCTCTCAGACCCCAACATCACATCTGTCTGCTGGAGTCTGAAGGCAGGAATCAAAAGGATGAAGCTGGCTTTAATTCACAGCTAAATTACTTCTGTGCAAAACTGCACAAGCAACTCTTCCTTCATAACATAAGTCATCTACTTCATTTTTCGTTAAAATCAGGGTGGTTTGGGGGTTTAGTTCTTTCCACAGAGAGACCACAGGGCGACTTGCTGGCATCAGAACAGCAACAAGGCTGAATTAAAAATCAAGCTAGTTATTTTGGCTTGAGACAGTGAATGCCTGAGAAGCCTGTAAAAAATTATTTAGTTTCCCCAAACTGCACAGAATTCCTCTCGGAGAGGCCTGCAGAGCAGCCTGGACAGGGCACATACGTACTATGGATACCAGCCTCAGCCACCAGCAAAATAACAAACTTCCTTACCTCAACAGCTGAGAAATGACATTTCACAAGCAGCAGCTCGGTGTCCCCTGAGCCAGGGCTCCTCACTCTACCTGATTTCATCAGCAGCCATGGTTATCAAAAGTGCTGTTCATGGGTACCCAACATGTTGCAATAAACATGCCAAGTCCCAGGTCACTCCTGAAGATGTCCCCAAAGACCTCCAGCACGTGGCATCAACCTGCAGGCCACACATGCAGCTAAGCCTGCTCCATCTGATGTCTCAAGGACACAAAACTGTGACTGGAGAGAAGCTGGTTTGCACTGAGCAGATTTAAGATGATGTATTTTGCCCAACGGGGCCTGCTTCTTCTTCGTGTTTCATTATCATTTCTGAAATGAGCATCTCTCCCCTGCTCCCTCCCAGCCAGATGACCCCATCGGTTTGTTATCTCAGCAGCAAGGTCAGTTCAAAGGAGACACAAAGCTCTTCCCGCTGTTCCAGTCTGTTTCCCCGCTCAGACACACTGCTCAGCATGTGGGAGAAGCAGTAAACAGGGGAAATCTCAGCTCCAGGGAAGACAGGAAATTTTGCCACAGACTCCGGAGGAGCAGAAGGAGCCGTGCTCCCCCTTGGCTCCTCACCCTGGCCCCATCCCACCTCTGCTCCTCAAGCTGACCGAAACATGTCCTCCAGTGATGCTCCTCTCCCGAGGTCAGAATCCCAGTACACCACCCAGGGTCAGCTGGTGCCCTTCATAGTCTTCCCTTGTTTTGCTGCTGTTGTAATTAATCTTAATTAGTCACCACCACTAACCCAGCTTGTGACATTCAACCATCAACAACACACTCCCCAGTCTCATGCAGGTTTTCTGATCCAACCTGGCTGTGCACCCACACTGCAGGTCCCAGGGACCCCATCCTCCAACAACTAACACAGGAACAAACCTGGTAAGAGAAGATTTGCAGAAGAAATTTCAAATAATATCATTCATGCTCTGTTGTTTAGGCCTATTTTTAAAAATGATGTAAAAAAAAGATTGTTTAGGAATAAACCTACTGCAGTGTTATTTATGTACCAGTAAGAGATACAACCAAAGAAAGGAAATATATCATCTCAATTTTCTAACACAAGACAGACTTTATATTGCTTTGTTGATCCTAAACCACAAATAAAAACAAACCAATTGCTAGGGGGCAAGAGACAGAAGCAACAGAAAGACTTTTACTGCCCTGCTATGAAAACCTGAAGAGCGACGTCCTGAATTACAGCGTACGATGTCACCCGGAGGCACAGAGACAACAAAGTGCTCCTCAGAGCAGGGAGATGGGGCCAAGCACACATGAGCTACAAGTTTTCCGCATTCCTCAGCAGAAGGCCACGTCCAGCCACTCTCCAGAGGCCACCAGACCCCACAGGAGCAGGTCAGCTTCAGCCACAACTTGGTGCTGCCAACTCAGAACCCAACTTCTGAGCCCGGCAGGAACCACGGACTGAGGGAAATCAGAACGGGGGCTAAAGGCAACACAGTGTAGAAGGCCCGGCCGGTGAGAGCATTACGGACACCAGGGATGGTGCTGGATCATGCCCAGAATGTCTCCATTTATGCTGAAGTGAAGCCGTTTCGGGGCATGATCCGCCAGCAGATGCGGCCGCAGAAGCCCTTTCCGGCAGGAGCGCTGGGAAACCCTCCTCTGCTGCCACCAGAACCAGTGAAGAGTGAAACGTCCCTCACAAAGGCAAGAGGAACGACGGGGCTGTACCGCAGGACGGCAGGAGGGAGCGAGAGCCTCCTCAAGCCACTGAAACATTGAACAGACATTTTGTTCTAACAAATGACACTGGCGACGTTCCTCTCGCTGCACGGGCAGGAGCAGCTCATTACTCACCGTGTAAAGCTCATTGGTGACTTTCAGGAGTTCTTCATGCATCTGTAAGCCAATCTCCTTGCTCTGTAAGACAGAAGGAAGGGGGGTTGAGACTCAGTTACACTCACAACATGAATTTCTGAAAGAAAAATACATTTTTTGGAGGAAAAAGTAGAACTGTATGAGTTCCAAATACTCTGTGCGTATGCATCTTAATGAACCCTTTCTCCAAGCCACGTTCCCAGAGCAGCCTGCAGAGGCTGAGGACACCCTTGTGACAGCACTGCTCTCCCAAAGCACGTCCTCAGAGCAGCACCCAGGGGCTCAGCCCTCACTCCCTGCACCCACGGCTCCAGGGGACCTCACGCCAGCCAAAGGGCATCACACTCCAGAGACAGACAGGAGGCGTGGGGAGGGGGAATGGGATCCCTGCAAATACCCAGTTCAAACTCAGGAAGAAACGAGGTGATGGGTTTTTCTCCAGTAGCTGACCAAGGGCAGGCAGAAGGTCTCCAATGTGACAGATTTCTGGTAGGGCCACCGTGGCACCAGCAGAGGGAACAGCCTGGGGATGCTGGCAAGCTGGTAGGACAGGTGAGCACCAAGTTCTTCCTCTCCTCTCTTCTTAAACCAAGCGACCAAACCCAAACTCAATAGGGGTCAGAAGTGCCTGTCCCCACACCGCCCACCCCTGGGCCCCAGGGGATCCTGGTGATTCCCAGTAAAGCCTTTGGCATCCATCCCACAGAGAACAAAGCCACGGCAACCTATTTATGCTGCCGCGCTCCAGCTGCATTCTTCACATTGCTCTCGTGTCTCCAGGGTTTTTCTCTCTCCTCTCAGCTGACAGGGGAGGGGGTGGACCTTGGCAGCAACTGGGGCTTCTGGTAATACCCTTCTTAAACACCTTCTGCCCCCCAGAGAGCTGCCCTCTCCTGGCTCCCCTGCCAAACACTGCTGTTCCTCACTCTGCCAGTGGAGTTAACAAAACCATGTGCATTTTAATTCTACATATTATTTTAAGAAACGAAACAGACCTGCAGCATGAGAGATGCCCCGGGGCCCTTATTGACACCACTTTAGAAATCCTGCCCAATATCCTTCCTGTTCCAGGAGCTGGAAAGACTTCAGCAGCAGCGCTGCCAACCCACATCTGGGCTCTGTTTTTTCCATTTCTAAACACTAAACCCAAAATACAGATGGCCTCCTCTCCCAGACTGCCTGAGACAGGGAAGCTTAGAAGTAAACTAGCATTTTGATTTCCTTTAATTTTCTTCAAATCCTTAACAAAATAAAATGCGTGGTCATAAACATGAACACATACAGTGCAGCAAATCCTCATCCTATTCCAGGATTGCTGCATTTTCCTTCGAGGTGGATCTTTGTCCATGGATCACCCAACCTGGGTTCCAGAGACCATGGTGAGGAACATCCCAGCATTTACTCGCCCTGCAAACAGAGGGGGATGAATCTGGAATTGCAGCCGGTGTCGGTTTGCCCATCCCGGGGCAGCGTTATCGCCACCCACAGCCGACTCGCTGTGTGGATCCCACGCTTAATGCCCTCCCCGATCTGGGGACTTGTTTCACATGAAAACTGGAAAAAAGCACACAAGTGGGGCCTGCTCCATCTCCAGAAGCATTTCACAGCTTGACTTCACCTGTTTTTCGGCAAGACCTGTATTACTGGGTGTGGGTCAGTGGCTGTTGCATTCTCCACGCTGTGTTGGTGCTAAACCAACTCCCCTACATTATTCAATAATATTTGTGGGTACACAGTTGCTCAGCTGTGCATGCTCCAGTCACACAGTGTCACCTGCCCATCTGTCTGCATTTGATAGATTCATTAAAGACACCCAACTTGCAATCTCCCATCAGCTGTGGTACCTCAGAACACAGATTATGGGTGCTTCCCGAGTATGTCAGGTTTTAGGTTCTCCTTGACCATGACCCACCCTCCCCGTTCCATCCTCAGCAGCTCATTTTCACCATTCTGACCCAAGTGAACCAAAGTCACTCTCAAAAAGGACGTTTTATTACAAAACAGCTACACCACAGTTATATAATAAAGTTTCCAGTTTCACAGCCACAGCAGCCAAAGTTCAGCCAGCTTGGAAGGAAGCTCCCTGCGAGTGCACAAACCCCTGGCATCTTCCTCCCCCCGCCCCCCCATCTGCTGAAATCCTATTATTAGTTACATTTTCCCTTTTCCTGCTGAGCAGGAGGAAGCAGACCTGGTCGCCCACCTCCCACAGTGGATCACAGAGTTTCCCGGGGGAGGCAGCAGCCCTGGGAGCAGCTGGAGGTGGGGATGGAGATCAATTCGCTCAGGAATCAGAAATGCGGCAGATGTGTCTGCACTGCCTTCCTGCCTCCCTCGTAATTATGCCCCACATCTCCCTCTACAACCTTCTTGGCTAGGAAACGTTTATTATAGCTTGAAAATATGCTTAAACTAAATATAGACACCCCCCCCCTCCTTCCCCCCCCAAAAAAAACCCAAACCAAAACCCAAGCAGTTCCTTTCAGATTTCCTCAAATAACTCCATGTATTTTGTGCACAGAGTCCCAGAAACAACGTCCCGTCAGCTTCTTGGCAGGGGGGGCTGAAGAACCCCAGGACACAGAGACATCCTCAGGTTAAAGGGAACCAGACAACCGACACACCGAACCGTTTAACCTTAGATGAATAAAAGTAAGAATTGAATGTGAAGGGTGAAGCAAGGGATCTGAAGAGTCAAAACAGCCCATGTTCAGTGAATATCCACTAATTATCATTTATCTGTGAATTAGCGACGGGGTATTTGGATCCATCCCATCCTCACAAGCGCGACAGATACACGCTGCTCCTGTTCTTGCATGCGTGAGGTGCCAAGAAGATGCCAATTAGTGGAGGTGCTAAGTACCCCCAGCCATCTGGAAACCCCATCTCTCTCCCCTCCCCGCAGTCTCCTGCTCTCACAGATCTCACCAGGGCTAGTTAATAGGCAACGGAGCAATTAAAAGCGTGCATCCCTCCCAGAAACAGGAGCTGTTTAAGTCAGGGTCTGCACACGGGGGTCTCGGACATGGAGGAGCCCACAGGTACCCTCCAGCTGACCCTGCATTGCAAGTCACAGCTCAGCCCCAGCCCGAGGGGGTCCTGTCCCCAGGAGAAGGGACGAGGTCGGGCTCAGGGTAGGAGCGATGGCCCAGAGTCGGCAGCAGCTCCTGCCTCTGCCCCAAATTTCCTCTGCGGCACAGGGGAACTCCACAAAGCTGTAATTTTCCAACCTAATTTTAGACTCCTAAATACAGCAACAGAAACCAGCTCACTGTCCACAGCCTGTGGTTCCCACGAGCCCCACCGACACGGCGGGGGGGCACAGGTGGGTCCTACAGGTAAAGGCCCATTTGCTTATAGACACCGTTCACCAAACGCCCTGCATCCTGCTGCTGGAGACCAAAGTGGTCTCTGGCATCGTCAAAAGCTTCCTGGCATCCAAGGGGGCAGTGTCCAACCTCATGATGCTGGAGGCTGAAGGACTCGCCACTCCTCTGGGTCTGCTGCCTCCCTCCCCTCAGTGTGACAGAGATTGCACCACCGTGTCCGTGGGAGACATCACCCACGTGCCCTTCCAGTTCCCTGGAGACATCGCCCACGTGCCCTTCCAGTTCCCTGGCACCACCCGCAAAAACCAAACCCCAAACCAGCCACCTGCTTACGCCTTCCCTTCCTGCTAAAGGCACACAGCTTGTGGGACAGCAACGGCTGCCACTGAGCAGGTGTATTACAATTCCTGCCACCTCAAAGTAAGGGGAAGAAGCACTGAGGACTGCTGGCACCAAAGAACGCTTATTTTAAAGACAAAGAAAAGAAATCCCTTTCAGACAGACACCACTTCTTCATTAAATCTCCATCCAGGGCACTGCAGTATGAGGCATAATTAAATTCACTGTCATGGAACGTAATTAAATCTCACGCTGGGGAATAACACAGCAGAGTTATTTCGGACACAGCAATGCTCTGTCTCAAACATATAATTTCCTGTTTTCCATACTTGGAAGAAGCAGCAGAAGTCTTTCCTTCTGCCACAGCAGGAGGTGAAATGGGGAGAGAGCGCCTGCCCGGCCAAGGGGGGCGGTGGCCTGTCCCCAACCCATGGGACACACTGTGAGGTTTCTTAGTGACAGAGACTCCCCCCAACAGCAGATCAAGTCAGATCTCCATGGTGCCATATCTCAGCATCCCCACGTATCGCCCGCCTATGAGCAACACTAACACACCTGCCTCGATAGCCTCCTCCTGCACCAGGAACGTGACTCACACTGGAAGCTCTAGGGGAATTTGTCCAATTGAGTTTTCTCCCCCCACTTTCCTCACGGGGATGCTCGGGCAAAGGACACTGGTCCCCATCGCAGCATCCCTTGGAAGCTGCTCCATGATCCCCCCAAATACCTGCACAGCTCCACAGCACTCACTGATAGGACACTGTTCCTCAACCTGAGCCATCAGCACTCTGCCTCCAGGCCCTGCATCGCCCAAGAAAGTGTCCGATGGGAAAGAGGAGACGGTACCTCAGAGGCCACACGCTCCCTGTGTTTCACATCTGCACCCCAAGCTGAGCTGACCACATCTACCTCGGTGTCAGCGTGGAGGGCAGCGAGCGGGGGAAATCCTCAAACCTTGCCCATCTCCAAACAGCCTGGTGGCAGCCATGCTGAAGATCCAGGGATAGCTGGAGAAACAAACCCAATTTCTACTCTTGATTTCCTGCAGCTCTGCACCCCTCATCCAAACCAATGTCACCCCTGCAGCCAAGCCACCCGCAGCACAGCCGAGACTCACCCCATCCCAAGGCTGCCATCAGCGCGGAGCAGAGCGTGTTTCAGAGGCACCCATCTCTCCACAGGAGAGAAAGAAAACTGATCGCTGGATGGGAACAACTGCCCGTTTTGCAACCATAGAACTACAGCAAAGTGCAAGTCTAGATTCGACTCAGATTTCATAAATGGTTCCTGCCTTTACAAATATCAATTACAAGCATCTCTCTGCTCTGCCTCGAGACCTTTGGATGAATCCCACTTGCACCTCCCACAGCCCTCTTGCCACAGCCGGTGCGAGCTGCCACCAACCCCAGAGCTGGAGCTGTCTCTGTGAAACATCCCCAACCCAAACACTAAAATCTCAGTCCCCACCAGCTCCTGCTCCCCCTTTCTCCTGGAGGAGGGGAAGCCAAAAGGCTCTCTGGACCATGGGAGAGGCAAGCCAGCGTGACAGCCGTCCCCAGGGACCGTGGCTGCTGGTCAGGAGAGAGCAGGACACATCGATGGAGACGGACAAACCGCAGGGCCCCGGTTCACTGACGAAGGGCCCCCCAAGCACATCCCGAGGAGCTGAGGGGAGAGGCAGCTCATCACCCAGCATTCCCCCTTGGCAGAGCAACACAACCCCCCACCGATCAGCTGCCTCTCCTTTATGCGCATCCTCATACCCCAGATATTACCTCTCTGCTGAGATTGTTTACATTTACATAATGAAAGCACAAAACACAAAGCCTTCCAGCTCCTCCGCGTACCCGCGGCCCGTCACAGCCCATTAATAGATTCTAGATGGTAGGAATTAAAAGTGACATCTCTGGAAAAAAATGCTCTTTGATGGTAAATTAGGGTAACAATCTACAACAAAACTCAGCAGCTGAACCACAACCACGGACGCCTTTAACCCTTCCAGAGCCGGTTTGCCCAGCGGGCCCACAGGGTACCATCTCCCCAGGAGCGGAGCTTTGAGCACTGAACCCATCTGACTCTGAGTGGCCTCCATGCCCGCTTTGGTTACCTTTTTGAAGAGCCTGATGACATCCTCGCTGATCTGCGACAGCCGGACAATGACATTGTTCATGAAGATGTCATTCAGGGTGGCATGATCTCTGCTCTCCCGCCGGGTCTGCGTCAGAACCAGGTACCAGCAGTTCACAGGGGAAAGGAGGTGCTGATCTTTCCTAGGGAATTGGGGGGAAAAAAATAAAAATTGAAAAGGTCAAGCGACCAAGTCAAAAAGGCAAGCAATTTTCCAATGAATGCTGACAGCACAGTAACATTGCCTTCCTCCACCACAGACATCCAAGAGAAAAGTGTGTGTGCTCTGATGCCAACCCTGGGCACAGCCACACACCCACATATATACACATCTATACACATACATATAGATACAGCTCTTTGCAATCTGCCCTACACAGCCTCATTTTTCTGCCCTTACTCGACTTCTCATGGTCCCTTTATGTGCTCTCACTTCATAAAGGTGTGCTCTGCAAGAGGCCAACTAGCACTATTACAGCCCTACGGTGCAAATGCTCCGGGGAATGGCTCTGAAGGACCTGAAAACGCATCAGTTGGATGGAGCCAACACAGGAGCTGGTCCCTGCTCCAGCCGGGCTGGGAACCCACCTACAGCCCCACTCCGCTTTCCAGGAACCTCGTCTGGAGTTTCTTTCAGTCATTCAAGTCCTTCCCTGCAGGGACACAAACACCTGTACCAGATCAGACCCTTCCCAAACCAGGTGCTCTGGGAGATGGGACAGAAGACACATCCCTGGGAACCCCTTCAGCACTTTACAAGGGAGGGCTCTGCACGTAGTGCCCCGAGCACAGCTGTCACCCTCCTCTCAGAAAGAGCCCATTTCCCACACGACCTGCCCACGTTCAGCCCATGGAACACTGCTGCAGGGGGTGTCTGCATCCAACGCTAACACGAAGTATCTCTGCCCAACACAAATACATCCGTGTGCACTGAGTATTTACACTGCTCTTAACCCAACCAAGGGATCGCCGTGAGCAGCAGCTGGTGTTGGGGAGTGTCAGGAAGAGTCCCCAGGTACCGGGCAGCATCCTCAGAGCAAACTCATCCCCACCTGGACCATCCCAAGGGCATCCTGAGACCCTGACCCACCTGCAAGCCAGGGGTGGTCAGAAATAAACTCTCTTTTGAGGGAAATTTCAGGAAACATTTCCCACTTGGTTTAAGCTTGCTTAATTTTGACGTGTTCCATCTCAACTCTGAGAGAAACCCACACTGCTCCCAGGTCTAAAGCAAATCCGTCAAAACTGAATTGAAGTTTCCAGAAACGATACAACTGGAACAAAACGTTTCACATTGTCCAACTGGGACACTTTGAGACAGATCCTCTAAATGAGGCATCCAAGTGACTTGTTCCAAATGTTTCTCCTGCACCATTTTCTCCGGTCAAACCACCACTTTCCTACAAGATGTGCTGGCTACAGAGGATCGGCCCCATTTGGCAGAGACCTCCCGGCCACCACCCTGCCTGGACAGGTCTCCCCATGTGCCCACAGCAGTGTTCAAGCCCCAGGGGCTTCTTCTTGCCCAGCACCCAAAGACAAGCTGTCCCGGGGAGAACCCACTGCTTTGCCCAGAGAGGAGCCTGCACAACTGACAGCGCTGGCAACACAGCTGTAATGGAGATGGACCTTCAACCCTCCTCCTCCTCCACGATGTTCTCAGCCCCAGCACCAGGGGCTCACCTGGTGAGCCTCAGCATCGAATCTGTGGAGAGGAAGGCCTGGTGACTCCAGGAAACCTCCGCACACACATCCAGACACAACCACCCCATGTAAAAATGTGAATGAGTCTGTCAGTCCCAAATGACAGCCAGCCCGGCAGCAGCACCACAGTAGTCACGACCATTAAGGGTGGGCACAGGCTGCTGCACATGGCCACACAGGGACAAAGGGAGGGCTGAAGAAACCATATTTCTTAAGAGTGTCAAAAGCCTCATCAGAATAACAACATTCATGAGCAAGCTGGGGAAACAGCGCAGATGGACCTACTAAAGGGCAGCCTGGAATTAAAATACACTAATTCTCTCTCAAGAGAGAGACAGCGAGGACTGGGCAGGAGTGTGCACCCAAGTCATGGTGGCTCTCTGAGAACTACCAACACCATTACACACCACGATACAGCAGCACCAGCCTGGCACACACCACTGACTGGCAACAGTCGGATGCAAACGGAACATCTGAATGGGAATTCATTCTCCACAGGCTTCTGAGAAAGACAACAGCAAAGCCTTGCTCGCTAGAGAGACCGAGTAAACAGATTAAATGGGATTTAGTAGTATGGAATAAATAGGATTTGGTAATGTAACAGAAGAAATCGTGGCTCCTGCAGCTGAAAAAGTTAAAGTTCAAAAAAAAAAAAATCACAAGGGGTTAGGGGAAGAAAAAGGCTGTAAAGAGCCAGGAAGAGCTAAGTGCATCAGAAAGGCAAAACCCTCAGTTTCCTGGGACAGGAGCTAACCTGAGCTGGGGTCTTTGGCCACTGAACTGAACACTAGTTTCATCTCAAGCAAAGTGCAGTCAAGAGACTATTTCACAGATACTGCTGTCAGAAGAGGGGACAGAGACAGAGGCCATGTCCATGGAGGCAGAGGCAGGGATTCTGCATGGGATGCAGCAGGACCCACTCTTCTGGCAGTGCCGGGACAGTGGCCTTCACAGGGACCTTCAGCTCACGGCCACCAACCAGCCAGCAAGGGCAGCAGCCACCTACCCTCCCCATGAACAGTCACCTCCAGACTTAAATTCTGCCTTGACTTTGTTTCTTCTTTTTTTTTTTCCAGATTTTTTTTGTTTTAGCCAAGCTCAAGAATGTGGTGAAACTGAAAAGAGGCTGCTTTTGAAAACTTGCACATATTCACACATTCACGGATTATACAGTTTTCATCATCAGTTTGAGTTTCGCACAACTCCAGCAACCAGCTCATCTATTCCAAAGCTTTGTTTCAAAATATTTCCACTATGGATTTGCCCAGCTTCAACACCATGCAGTGTGTACACAGAAAACACACATACTGTGCTTTAAAAAACTGCAAATTAGAGTTCCAGAAACTGCTTCCAAGTTTCTCTCCCAGAGAAGCTGTGGCTGCCCCATCCCTGGAGGGGTTCAAGGGCAGGTTGGACGGGGCTTGGAGCAACCTGGTGTGGTGGGAGGTGTCCCTGCCCAGGGCAGGGGGTGCCACTGGGGGGCTTTAAAGTCTCTTCCCACCCAAACCATTCTGTGATTCTATGATTCCAAGCCTGGGCCTGTAAGCAGGTCTGTGGGCCATGTTGAAGCACTCTGACACCCAAGGATGGGGCTACACACAGAAGATGTGTAAGATGGCCTAACATCATTCGCACAATCAAATCAGCAGCTGAATTCAGCCTCTTAAAAAAAAAAAAAAAATCAAAGGGCTTGACTCCTTCCTAGTCTCCGATTTGTATTTTTATCGTACTGCTCAAGGAAGTGCACAGCAAGTCTAATTTGGGCAGCGCAGATCAGTAATTTTGTGGTGAAAGTCTTGGAAAAAAGACATTTCTGGTTCTTTCAGTGAAGACTGCCCAAGGTCCCCCTGAGGCT
Organism: Scolopax mira; assembly: GCA_004320125.1. Lineage (NCBI taxonomy): Eukaryota > Metazoa > Chordata > Aves > Charadriiformes > Scolopacidae > Scolopax > Scolopax mira. The sequence continues at coordinate 52,735 of BJBW01006687.1, forward strand.
ATTTCATTTACTCCCCTTTTGGACAGCGCAGCTACAAGGAGTGCTGGAGCAGCCTCTGGCCCATCATTATGGATCCTTTCCCTCCACTTACTTGAACTGGTGCTCTCTGGAGCTGCGGATCTTGGAGGAGAAGCGCTCGGCCAGTTTCTCCAGGCTGCGGGAGTACTCCAACTCGATCTCCGCCTTCCTGCGGAAGAACTCCTGCAGGTCCTGCAGCAGCTGCAGGCGCGACTCCGACTGCTGCTCCAGGCACTTGAACTGCTCCACCAGCTGCGTCCGGATCTCTGCAGGGACCGGGGAGAGGGAAACACAACGTCAGCCACAAGCGCTGCCCAGGAGCATCGTCCTTCCCCGACGCAGAGCGAGCGGCGCAGGCCCTGCTGGAGCCCAGGGCTTGCTAAAACCAACAGACTGGTTTGTTCCAAGAGGGAGCTGAAGAATTTTATTCACTGCTCTCACGCCAAAACCTTGTTCTTTGTCAAAATAAACAACTGGTAAGTACAGAGAGACCAGCCCTCAGAGCTTCTCAGCTGCCTTTCTGGAACTGGAAAACAATACCTCAACTTGTCTAGCACTACCTAAAATCCTGCATTCTTTGCCTATAAACTGACATGTTATTTCTTAAGGAATGATCATTCAAATTCTGACAGAGCAGCTAGCAGTGACCTGCGGGGAGCCGGCGCTGTCAATGCACACTCCTCTCACCCATCATCAGACATATCAAGCTCCTCTGGGGCTCAAAGGCTTAAAAAGCCTTCCAGGCTCTCCAAACTCCAGCCCACAAAACACCACTGACTTTACCTGTTCCCGTTTTTTCTCCTAAAAACCTTCAGATGCTGCGACAGATGGACTGCAACCCCCAGCCTTCGCAAGCAGGGCTCTGCGTGCCCAGAGGGAGCCCGGGCAGCCCCATCCTTGCAGCGGCATGGCTCACCTTGGACACCCAGGGGAACACCTTTCCAAAGTATACTGAACACAAAAGCCAGTGGAGCAGCTCAGCACCACACCTGTCCCTTCGCCACGTGTGCAGCCCCAGGGCTCGACGGGGCCAGAGCAGCACAGACACCTCAGGGACCCTCCATCCCACAGAGGAGAGAAAGAACATGATTTTGGTGGCACCATAGCCATCATGCTAGTTGAATAGCACCACATCACAGCTGAGCCAGCGCTCCAGCCACAGCTTTCCCTCTATCACCTCCTGAGCTTACAAGGAATTACCAGTCAGCTCCCAAACTCAGGGCATCACCAGACAGGCTGAGGGATGTGAAGGATGTGCCCACCACCTCCTATGCACACACACAGCTCGTGGTGAAGCACTGGAGAAGTTGTGCATTAGGGCTCACTGGAAGGACAGGACTCAGCCTGTACAAAGAAGGAAGTCCTAAAAGTGGTAAAGCTCTTTGGCAAGAGGGATAGACCTCATCCTTGGTCCTTCTGCAAATCCAGCCTGGCAAGGTGACAAACAGTAAGGTACCCACAAGAGCCACAGCAAACTAAAAATACCTGCGCACAGGCACCCAGCACCGGGAACCTCTGCGACCCAAACCAGGACAGTAGAGCCGTGTCACTGCAGCACGAGAAATAGTCTTGAGTCTGCATATATATATACATATATATATATATGTGTGTGTACATACACACACACAAAAGAGTGTCTATACACACACAGGGCAGAGTGGCCCTACTGGTCCCCTGCCAGCATCATGCCGTCCCCCCGCCTCTCAGCTCCAGCAAGGTCCCATCCAGACAGCCATTACTCCCTACCGGATGCTGAATTGATAAAGTATTAAGTAATGATCATGCAAAGCACTGACTGAAATCACAAAAGGTTTACAGACAATTTCAAGCTCTTTAAATTTGTGGGGATCCCACGTGGAGGAGGTTAAAATTGCCATTATAAGAATCTGGTCTTTCTCAACATTTCTTTGTAGAACAACTCTAACATGGAATGGAGGCACTCGCCAGGTGAGCTTGGGGAGCTGCAGGAACAAGGACACCTGCAGCAACCTCATCACTGTGTAATTTAGCGATGGCAGTAATGGGACTGGAGGCTGCAGGCTGCGTGAAGGTCACCTAAAAAGCAACAGCTCCAGGGAAATAACGGATGCTGAAAACTCCAAAGTTAATCAGTCACCTTAAGTGGGATCCTTCATGGGCACTGCTTTTACACCATTTCCTTTGTGGCCTTTGTGGCTTTATGAAAGGACAGCACAAGTGTTCTTGAAAATGCTCATATAGGGTCTTGGTGAGGGACTCAAAACCTGCTCTTGGCCACCAGCAAAGCTGTTTTCCATTCATGAAGCCTGTCCAGATGACCATGTAGCCATCCCTGCAGTAGCCACAGCTCTCTCGATTGGTTCTGACCTACATCCATCCCACCGGCAGAGAAGATGGACACGAGAGCCAGGAGGAGGAGGACAGTGATACACAGCAGGGATGCTCAGCACGGCTGCTGCCTCCACACAGGCTCCCCGGGGACCTGGGGCATCTGCTGCACCACACATCAGCCCTCACTCACTGCTGAGCTGCACAACACCCTGAAGGGACAGACAGTTCCACTATATAAGCAATGCTAAAAATACCCTTAAAAAAAAAAAAAAACCAAACCAAAAACAACCAAACAAAACACATTATGGCTGCTAAAGGAATGGAGCAGAAGAAATTAAACTCATTGCAAAATGAGGTCTCAAAACGAGTGGTATCAGAGCATCTTGGTCTTTACTCGTGCATCAGAACATCAGCATCCTATTCCCATGGTACCCTCATGCGGCCAAACCACCCTGTGCCCCTCACGAGCAGCGCTGCTTCTCCACTCCCCCGCTTCACGCCTGCACCACACGCAGAAAATAGATTTGCCCCCCTTGCAATGGCATTTCTGCAGGGGCGGGGGGGTGCTTTAGTTCCACGCAGCAATATCCACCCCGGGTTTGCTACAGAGATGCAGGAGAACACCTGGAGAAGCTGAGCAGGCTTCCAGAAAGCAGTACCTGAAATCACACCTGGGCCAGCCCCCGGTGGCTGGGACTCAGTGTTTGCTGGGAAATAGCCTAGGATTTACAGAAAGACGTGTGTGCGGTGTCACAGCTCCAACTCCATCAGGACCGTGCTCCTGGGGGGCTCTGCACGGTGCGAGGGCTGTGATGCTTCTGGGATGGACAGGAGACAGCCCCCTACACAGCCCCAGCTTCTACAGCCCCCTCGCCTTCCAGCTGGGATGCGGGACGGCCGGTGGGATGCTGTCACCCCCCCAGCCACAGCAGCCGCCTGGGGCTCAGCTCCCCCCTGCCATGCACCCCCTTTCCCAGGGAAGCACCTTCCCCCCATACAAGGTCTGGGGTTAACAACCACCATCACCACCAGAGAGGGGGGTGACAAAGAGCAACCCACCTTGGAATTTAGCCTTCTAAAAACCCACCCCTACAGTTCCTACAGGATACCAAGGTACCGGTTTCATAACAAAACGTTTTTAAAACCTTCACATTCCCCCACCAACAAGTTTCCTTCCCACACAAGGTCAGTGGAAATTTCATTACATCCCATATGGATTTCGCATTCCCACTCCTGCTGGTGCCAACACAGGACTTGCTTTACAGCTCTCTGCTTTCCTGAGCAAGTTTGAGCTAGATTTTTTTAAAATAAAAATAAAAAAACCCCACCGCATATTTGATCTCTTGTTCTCCTTTCATAGTGGATTACAGCCTGAAGTGGTCTCCAGAACAGCTCTCAACAGCCCTGACAACCACAGAAATACAAGGAATATCGATAACACTTCTTCAGTCCTTTCCATTTCCTACCTCTTCCTATTTTTTCCCTCGGATCTGAGCTACTGCTGCTCACCCGATCCCTGTGTCTGGCACAAAGATTCCTCCTCGACTCTCACAGGGGTCTTTCGAGGCATTTCAGACTCCACCACCAAAGGCAGAGACCCTCTGATGCTCTCACTACCTGCTGCTCGGAGCAAGGGGAGGTGCAGGTTGTGCCTGTGGACCTGCTGCCACAGTGAGGGCCACCCCCTCCTGCACACAGGAGCCCAGCGCCAGCCCCAGCTCCCCCTGCCCCATCATCCCACCAGCCCTGGCCCCCCAGAGCCCTGGTGCCAAGGAGGACTTGGAGGTGGCACGTCAGTCCCACTGGTCGGTGAGGATGCTCTGAGGTACCCAAGGCACCATCCAAGCACATTCTGACCTTCATCACCAGAATTTCTTTCTTTTACTGCTCCTATAAGGTTTCTTTTTCCCTGAAGCTACAAGGCTTTGACGCTTCCCAGTCTCCTTGCAGAAGCTCAGCCAGGGCCCTTCCACCCAAGCGCACGGAGACAAGGGCAGCCTCTCCAGCCACAGAGAGCCCACCACCACTGACCCCAAAGCCACTTGGCTACGAGCTGGCACACAGATGAGCAGAGATGGCCACTGACCCCAGGAGCTGCTGCTGCTGCATGTTAAATGGAAAAGGTTTGCAGCACAAAATGAAATTAAGGGCTGCTGGCATCATCAATGCAAAGACAGAAGCAGTACCAGAGAAAAGGACATTCTCCAGTGCTCCGGAGGTCCCCATGAGTCACCACTGACACACAGAGCCCCAACAGCGCCGGCGTCGCCCCTCCCCTGCCTCCATCCTTACTCTGCTGCTGCGCTGAAGAGGCACCCCCCTTTCAATTAACATGAACTCAGTCTTAAGGAGCCCTTTCAGATGAGATGACGATGAAAGAATAGGGGCTGGCAGAAAAGCTTTTTTCCGCCCTTCACGCCTGCTGCCTAGGGAACGGGCAGGAGCACTCCCAGGACATCCATTTTCTGCCAGAGACCAGCCCCTCCATTTCCCCTGGATCCCAACACCCTCCGTCCTCTCCCTCAAACCTGGGCTGCTCACGCACCGGAGACGGGGAGAGCGGATCCCTGGCAAACCCAAACCCCACCAGCCTCCAGAAACTAGTCCAGGTGACACCTCCATGGGTCCGGACCAAAGCCCACATCTCTACCAGCGCTGTTGGCAAGCCGTTTTCTGGCCAGCACTACCAGCAGGAGCTGCATCAGTCCTGTCCGTCACAGGGGGATTAACAGGCCTTTAATTACAACCTTCAACTGAGTCCCATGTTTTTCATGTTAGACAAATATCTCTTTGGCACCTGACCCCAAAGCCTTAAACTCTGGAAGACCGAGCTAGAAAGTGGAGGATGTTCGTGGGAAGAGATCACTAATTGTGTTCCTGTAATTGGAGGGAGGGGAGTCATCTCCAGGCGCTCGACAGACGTGCCACACGGAGAACGGGCTCTCAGGAGCGACCAGAGCCCAAAGCACGGGCAACAGGGAACAGAACAAGTGAAAGAGTTCACGTTTTCTTGGGCTACAGTAAAGTCTACAAAGAAAGAGCTAAACCTGATGGTCACCTGCCATCACGGAAGGATCAGCCCCTCCTTCACACTCTCCCCCTCCAAGCTCTGGCCCGAGCCATTATAATGGAACGGCTCCCTATGCTTTAATCCACTGGATGTGAAATCACAAGGGGTGCTGAAGGGGAACGACAGAGCGAGCCATCCTGCAGCCAAGGGTGGCAAACAGCTCCTCCAGCCCCTCGGCCTCTGCTGCCTTTCAAGATCTGCTGCTTTTTTCCTCCAGCTTCTTTGGTTCTGCTCATAAGAAAGCAGTTTCCAGTGAGAGCAGCCCTACTGCTGCTCACTACGATTTCCTCAAGAAAACTAAGAACTACGATTTCCTCAGCTCTTCTGAAACACAGCGGCAGGGATGTTGGAGAAAACAAAATTCCTTGGCAAAGCAAGGAGAGCAACGAGGCTGAAGCCAGGCTACGGGACTGCTAATCCATCCAGGAGAGGGAACATCTGTAACCAGCAGATCTGGGGATTTGGCTTTGGTAAATATTTTCACATCAATTAGCCCGTACCACAGCCGATGACTGCTCGTTGTTCTTACGCCATGCTCGTACCCACGCAAGATGTTGGCAGCAATCACATTTCCCGAGGAGACATGCTCCAGCCCTGGGATGGGGGTGGACAGACAACAATCACCTGAACCAGGTTAAAGGTGGCCCAACGTGGGGGACCATGGCCCTGCAGAACCCCAACGACAGAGCCCACACTCACTCCAGGCTACCGAGATCCCACATACAGCAGAAGCCTCTTGTAAAGACTCCCCCCAAGAATTCTCCCATCCCTACATAAGAAAGGCTTCCAAGGGGAACAGAGGGGACACAGAAGGACAGCAAGTGTAACCACCACGGCCAGCCCCACGACAGAGCACTGTGCATGAGCTGACGGGCTTCAGTGGAGATAAACAGCTCTTTGTTCTTACTTAATGAGAGATCCTACCTTCTAAAATGTATTTTACCTTTCTAAAAGGTGGTGAACCTTCTTAAAGTACACCACAAACAGCCTCCCACCACCACCAGCCAAGTGGCACGGGAGTGCTAGAGACAGCACAGGGATGAGAAAAGCATTTTACACTCAATCTTTGTTAGGTTTGTAATTCAATGGCAATGTTAAAGAAAAAGATAAGAGAACACACCCAAAACCTTGGCCCAGCGCTGCTCATGGCCAGCACTGGGTAGGAGGACGGGGCAGCGGGTCCCGACAGCCCTTTGAGTCCAGGGCCTGGCAGGGGGTTCAGGAGGCACGTTTGGGCATCATGGTCACCACAACCCAACCCAGCACCAAGTCTGGTCCAGCTCCTGCCTGTGGTTTGCAGCAGGGACTGTGCTCCTCCAGCAAAGCACCAGGATCTCCACAGAGGATGCTCCCCAGCGCCAGGCGCTGCTCCTCCTGCACCAGGAGATCCACAGCTGCTCAGACGGTGCTTTCCATCAAACATGGGAGGTGCTGGAGCCCATGTGATGCCCACCATGGCACGGCCAAGCTGAGCACCCAAAGGAGCTCTGCGTTTGGGTTGGGAACCGATACTCACAGCATGCCAGCAGCAGAGTGAAACGAAGGCACTTTTTTCCCCAATTTTTTTAAGACTTCAGAAAACTGTTGTTTGGGTTGATGGTGACATCTTGGACAATAGATTGGACTAAGCTTCATTTTTTCCTCTCGTAGGCTGTTCACCTCATCCGCTCTCCAGTGAGGACAATGCTGGCAGCCACGCACAGAGCCCAGAGTGATTACACGCATCCAAGCAGCATAGCATACCTCTGACACCACGGGTGATGCAGTGCTTTACAAAGAACACAGTTATTTGGGACAAACTGTGGCCAATTTGGGTTCTGATATTAGAAGTGACATGCTTATGTGGAGAGGTCAAGACAAAGACGGCACACTCAGCTCCAGATCATAATTAACACGAAGTAATTGTTCTACTACAACCACTATTACAACCGGTCCCACCCTCAGCTTACTGAAGGATATTTTCCATATGGTCTCATTTTTTGAATATAACAACTAAACTCTAGATGAATGCCACTAGATCAACGCAACTTTTACCAGTGGTATTCCTTATTATTATTCACTTATTCCTTTGTCCTCGTACAGCTCACACATTCTCCCAGGCAGGAGAATCTCTGAATTTCAGACATTGACAAATACCATGTTGAAATCCCAGCCCAGCTGAGACTGTGGCAAGGCTCCCACCAGCTTCGATGGAGCCAGGATGTCACCCTTTGGCAGCACACGGAGCAAACCAGACAAACCAGCAGTTATTTTGCAAGTTCCCCCCCTCTCCCAGTAACCCCTGGCTCCAATACTTCTTCCCTCACACGCTGATAGGGACCAAGCTCCTTCACTGGCATCAGCCACGGTGGAAACCAACACCAGCAGAAGCACCGTGCTGGTCACTGGTGTGCTGCTACTCCAGAAACTACTTTCCTCATAAACAGTAAAACAGCTGTTAAAAAAAAAAAAAATCAAAAGTTTGAGCAAAGTGACTGCCAGCGAAGTGGCAGAGGGAAGGGTGGTTCACGGCTACCTCTGCTTGTCCCATGGCAAGTCGAAGTGCCACACTAGAGGAGCACTGTCACTTTACAACTGCCCTCACGCTGGCCCCAGGGACAAACCCTCCACCGGGTCCCGGCAGAGCCAGAGGAGGCAGGAGGGCGGGTGGGAGCAGCCCCTGGACCGGAGGGAGCTCACATGACAAGTTTAGGATTCCACACGGGCAAAAGGTGGTGGAAAACCGTTTTGGAAAGCTCAGGCTCACCAAGATGCCTGGCCTAAACGGAAGGCAAGAGAGCGCAGTAGCCAGGCGTGCCCAGAGTGGGGTGACCTGAAGCAGCGGGACCAGCGATGCTCCAGCCAGCAGAGCTGGCCAGACCCCTCCAGCAAGCTCCCCCCTCCTCAGGGGGGATGGCAGATCTGGCCATCCCCTCCCCAGCCCCCCGCTGCGGGGTCCCGCCAGGCTCCGGCTGCTCAGACAGGGACAGACAAAAGCGGGGGTTTCTCTGGCAACGGGCTGGGATGAGAGCTTTCAGAGACATCCTCCTCCTCCTCCTCCCCCACGGTACCACTCACTCCCACGAGCAGGAGCAAGTCCTGTGGCCACCAGCCCCACACCCGGGGTGCACCCATGGCCAGGCTGGGGACAGCTGCCCAGAGGACACTGAATCACCTGCCCAGGAGAGCAGTGTCCTCAGCTGATCGCCACACGGGCGGCTACTCTGGTAACATATGTCTCACCCCACTGATTCCTGACAAGTGAGAAAATGTGCTTGGCAACAAAAGCCATTATTTTCCTCACAACTGGGATTAGAACCAATAGTGTATTGCAAATATAGCACGGCAAGCTGGACTCAGAGGAGAATCCAACTCCTCTTCAAATATGGAACACACCAAGGAGGCCACTGACCTCACAGTTTCTTTTATTTCCCCCCTTTACGTGCTGTCTTCACTAAAAGCCCAGCCCTCTTCACCACAGAGCTACCTCTTTTGTATTTCCTAGTGCTTTATCATCCTGTTTTTCAATGCTATGCACCATTTCCCCTGGGGGAGCCCTCACACACACATGTATCTAACACACCACCAGCCTGGATTCATCATTAAATGTCTAGGGAGCTGTGACACCAACCAGCTGGAAGGGTTGGGTGGGAAAGGACCTTAAATCCCACCTGGTGCCACCCCCTGCCCTGGGCAGGGACACCTCCCACCACACCAGGTTGCTCCAAACCTCCTCCAACCTGCCCTTGAACCCCTCCAGG
>BJBW01006687.1:61886-83835 GCA_004320125.1 Scolopax mira
TCTCACCACCCTCACACCAAAGAACTTCTTCCCCACATCTCAGCTCCATCTCAAACCATTCCTCCTTCTCCTAGGGCTCCCCTCCCTGATCCAGAGTCCCTCCCCATCTCTCCTGGAGCCCCTTGAGGGACTAGAAGGGGCTCCAAGGCCTCCCCGGAGCCTTCTCTTCTCCAGGCTGAACCTCCCCAACTCTCTCAGCCCCGCCTCCCAGCAGAGGGGCTCCATCCCTCCCAGCATCTCCGGGGCCTTCTCTGGCCCTGCTCCAACAGCTCCATGTCCTTCTGATGCTCGTGGCCCCAGAGACAGAGGCAGCACTGCAGGGGTCTCCCCAGAGCAGAGGGGCAGAATCCCCCCTGGTGGCCATGGGGCTGGGGATGCAGCCCGAGGTGCGGGGCACACTCCTGAGTGCCAGCCTGAGACTACCCCGGGGTGGTGGATCAGGAGAGAGCTTTGGGGAAGAAACCGCAAGCAGCCCAAAGCAGGCAAACAAGCCTCCCTGCTTCCCTTACATGTCATTATTAATAACCCTGTCTAGGAAAAAAAAAAAAAAAAAAAAGATTTTGTTCTTAGTAAATCAAAGAACGAGACAAGCCTTTTATCCAAAACCAGGACCTAAAAACAAAAAAGAAAGAGAGAAAAAAACCCTCAAGCCTGACAATAACTCCTCTGGCACTGGTGGTTTTCACCCAGTTTTTTTCAGGTGTGCCTTTAATCCCGGCCTCAGGGAGCGTGTTGGAGCCAGTGCCAAACCAGTGGTGTTTCCACCCAACAGGCCCAGGTTTGTCCCTGTGCCCACCCTGAGCCCACACACCCTGACCCCCTCGGGCTGTGAGGGAACCTCCCACCCTGTCCCTGCTGAAAAGGGACATCAAAGTCTCCATCAGACGGTCTCCCCCAGCCTGCAGCACTGCTGTCACCGCTCTGCAGGTGAGGAACCATCCCTCCCCTCCTTTTCTTCTTCTCAGGTGGAGCAGAGGAGCCCCCCTCCAGCACCCCGCATTCCTCCCAGCAAACCGCTGTAGCAAGTGCAAAAGGCTCAGCCAGGTTTAAGAAAACACTGATCATTTCTATTTTTCAGTTTTTCACATCAATATTCAAAATGCAAGCATCATAAGATTTCAGAAAAACTGAATCATTTTTTGTTTTTACACTCTGAGAACATGAATCAGGAAGGAATCTCATCCTTCATGAAAAAAGCAGATGTAGCACAAACCTGATCAGACGTAGGTTGTGACCTTCCGATAACTCTGGTTAGAGCTGACACGGCCATTTCCATCCGACTGTTCACCGCCACCCAGAGAGGGGAATTCCATCTCACTAAAAACGACACCCCAGAATACACCCATCTTTCTAGGTCATGAAGCATCTTCCTAGATGGCAAACAACTTAACTCCCACCAAATAATTAAAGACAAAATGCAACTGCTGAGACAGCACAGGCTTCCCCTTGTACACACACACTGGGTGTCTCACACCAGCGTTTGCTGTTACATAGGTCCTGTAATTAACATCATCAGTGGCTTTTCAACCAGTCAGCAGTGCAGGGAACAAAAGGGAAAAGAAAATCCAAGATGGATGCAATGATGCTGATCTATACACCAAAAATCGATGTGGGATGTGCCAGGGAAGGGTGTTCACCATGACAAGAAAGGATGGATGGTGTCCACCTGTGGAACAGCCATCCCCAGCGGGATGACAACGTGGGCACAGGGGTCAGACAGAGAAGGACAGATGTCCACTGTCCTCTGGCTTCAAACATATGAGACTCACAGCAGCAACGACGGTGGCTGAAGAAGCCAGAGATACACAGCTGGAACAAGGAAAAAGCAGGACCCAGGTAACAACCCTGACAGCCACCATCAGTACTAGTTTGGGCAGAAAGCACTGAAAATAGAAAATAAGGTCAAAAAAAAAAAAAATAAAATCACAATACAAGGAACTCAGTGCCCTGGGTCCCTTCCTCACCACTCCAGCTCTGCTCTAACATTCTGAGTCAGGAAAAATGTTGTATGGTTCACCTAAAAGCTCCACCAGGAGTCTGTCCAGGATTCCTGCAGCAGCACCGAAGGTACCGGCCCAAAGAGCTGCAGTGAGAACACATTCAACCAGTCTCCCAAAATACACCCGCTTTTTATAGCTGGCTCCAAGCGGTGGGGAACACAGGCTAGAGGAGAGGCGGCTGCCTAAATGGAAAGGGGCCGAGGCAAGGAGGAACCCCAGGAGAAGCCAGATCAGCCCCAGGACACGGGAGCTGGAGCGAACCCAGGGGCTCTGTGCGGCCAGTGGCTCTGCTGGAAGCCCTGCCCTGGCCAGCTGGGAGGCGGCGTGGCCAGCAGGCACCCGGCCAGCCCCAGAGGGGAGCGGGTCGGGGGGGGCTGCCCCGGCCAAAAGCACTCTCTGCAGCAAGGCAGGGAGAGATCCTGTTTGCACAGCGTGGTTTCCAGCAGCACCGCTCCGGCTCCCAGCAGCGTCCCAGCTCCCCCCGGCACCGCCTGGCGTTAGCACAGGCTCTGCTTTATTTCACTCTGTACCACAGAAACTAAGCAAATTAACCCAAGCTGGTTCATTTCCCCTCCTCTCTCCAGGAGGTGAGGTATGCGCGCAGCCCGGGTCCCCGCAGCAGGTATTTACCCGTGTCCTTCCTGGAGAGATGCTGGAGACGTACCTGACTCTTGCTTTCAGGCCATTGTTTACCACAGGAGTTGCTGCTGGGACCAGACAAGCTTAGGGGGCTAAATTTAGGCAGCAGAAATATCTGGTTTCATGTTTTCTCCTCTTTTGTGACCCACAGGTCATAGCCTCAGGAAGCTTGGTGGAACCACACAACACCTGGGGACACCAACACCCACCCCAGCAGGAACAGATGGGCCATCAGGAAAACCACCAGGCACCCACCTGCTCCTCTTCCTCCAGCCCTTGGTTCCTTCTCCCTGGCTTGGGAACAGAGACGGGGCCGGTGGCGATTCCCAGCGACAGCCCCGAGTGGGAAGTGCTGGACATGGGATGGGAGGCTGCTGGGCAAGCTCTGTCCTCCCATGGGGGGCTCATCGGGATGGCACAGCCCCATGAGGACAAGCATCCCCCTTAGACTGAGGACACCCATCAGGAAATCAGCACTAATCAGCACTTTGGGAGAAGGAGGGGGAGAGAAGGAAAAAAAAAATGTCCCAAAAGCCCAAAGGGACATTTGGGTCACCACACACTGACCCATCCCCTCCTCCTTTCCCTGACAGACACCCGAAAAAAACAGGCTGTGCCGTGGGACTTCCAGCCATAGAGAATGGGACACTGCAAGAGTCTGGGGGAGAAAACTGCAAAAACTTTCTGGTCACATGCAGGTTCTACTGCACCAACGGACACACCAGACAGAACCTGCACTGAGGACAGACAGACAAAAGCCAGGCTTTATCGATACCACCCCAAGGCACCCAGAGAAGAGCTGGTGATGGAGCTAAAACCACAACGGCTGCCAATGTGGAGGTGTCCTCTGCCTTGGAGCTCTGCAGAGAAGAGATGGAGAACAACCCCCGGGGACACAGCCACGCTCGAGGTGCTGCACAAGAATACCAGGGACCTCTCCGGGGCAGGATGGGGGGACATCTCTGAGAGCCTGAAACAAACGCTGGCGGTGATCTGAAATTCTGGCATCATTCTTTTTCTTGAAGCTATTTATAGTTGCAGTTAACCAGTTTAGGTTTTCCCATTACAATTAAAACGAATTCATTTTCTCATTATGGAGTCTCTCACAGGATCTTTTAAGAAAGCATAAAATGAAAAAACAGTAGGTAAATGGGGAACCAGCCCCCACCAGAATGAAGGGGAAGCTTTCACCACATCCTGCTCTGTTTTACCCTGGTTCTGAGGGTAAAACCACAGGAAAACTCCCCCCGGGGCAGCACCTCCCGGGGACACCGAATCGATGCACATCCCCGCGGCGGCTGCAGCCCTTCGGAAAAATACACGGGAGATGAAATGTTTGCTGGGCTGTCGAGTCTGACCCATTGCTCCACTCACTGCTACATTTTTATATCTTTTATACAAGATAAAAATATAGTTTTCATCACCCCTTTCTGTTCTTCCATTTCTTTGATTTCTAAAGAGCCTCCGTTCCACAGGAACAACTTTAAAAGGACCACATAAAGCTGAGTATAATGTCACTGTCAGTAAACCTCAAACGCTTGTTTCGCCACCTCTAAAACAGAGGTGTCTGCGGGGAAGTCAAAAAGCAATTAAATGAAAACTCAGGCTCTTTCAATCAAGAAAACATAGCCACAGTTTGCACAAAATTCATTGCAAAATGTAAAAATGAACACAAGGACCCAACACCAAATCTAAAGGAAGGTGGGAGATCAGAACAGGACTTTCAGATTTTTGTTGTTTATCTTAAATAAAGTAGGAACAAGAACATAAGTACAACCTCCCTTGAATGGGGAGATAAGCCATATTTAAGAAACAGGAAATCAGGCAAGCACGGCTACTTGGATGAACATAATTTCTCTATGAACATGCAGGCTCGCAGCAGGCGATTCCTTTCTTTTGGAGAGCCTTCCGAGGGCAGAGGAAGACCAAACTCTGACAAAACCAGCAGGTCCCGTCTGCCATCACTATGCACAACCATCACGGCACATCACGGTGATTTCAGCCGTGAAACATTTTGGTTCCCAGACTGTCCCCAGCTTCTTCCCATCGATGGCTTCCAGGGGTCTGCTCCCACACCCCGACACGTGGTCCCTGCGGGGACTCACGGCCCCAGTTGCAGCACTGGCCACCACCACCAAAAAGGTGCACTCAAAACAGTGTAGCGGGAATAAATAGAAAACTCCCTTCTCCTACGTCTTCCATTTTCAACCCCAAATTAATTTCTGAACAGAAAATAAGGAAACTCCTTGGAGAAGCAGCAGTCCCTGGCAGCCCGAGGGGTCACGCTCTTCACTAAACTCTGACACCACCCGTTGTGCAACTGAGGGGGACTGCAAGAGGAAGGCTGAAGTGGTGCAACCGCCCAGGAGGAGCTGCCGAGGGAGAAGCCGTGAGAAGGCGCCTGGGAGGAAGGAGTTGGCTCCTCTCCAGACACAGCCCCAGCCAAACGCCCTGTCCCCAGGACCCCCCCCTCGCCACGCAGGGTGGCCACTCACCCCAAGGAGATGCTAGACCACCCTGAAGTCCTCACAAACCTCCCTGCCTGGGCGTCTGTGTCCGGTGACGGTCCCCGTCCTGGGAGCCCACTTTGGGAGGTGTCACAGGGACACCCCCGTGATCTGCCCATCCTGGCCTCGCACAGGTGGTCTCCAGAGCTGCACCATAACCCACCCTATGCACAAACAAACACATCCCAATCCAACTGACAAGAACATGGGCTACCAGGGCAAAGTAATTACATTCTGACCACAGCCAGAGCAGTAAGCAGAGCCCCTACTGCTCTCACTTGCAAGACCATCAGTGACCCATTCCAGTCACACCCTTTCTGACATCTCTGCTTGACTTTTATACTTATTTCTTTATTTAATTAACGAAGCCCTCTAATCACTCAGTTTCTCAGATTTGCTTTGCATTTGTCCTTCTCTTCCTAGATTTTGAGAGGGCTGGCTGGGTATGTTGGCTGGATGCCCCAAGGAGAAATCCACGTAGACCACGACAAAAGGAGTTGTTCTTTCCACATTCAGGAGAACGAGCGGTCGCTGGCCCCAGGGACACCCTGCAGCTCAGCCCGCAGGTGCCCAGCGGGGGGTCTGCGCCCCCACAGCCCCCGTCTCCCCCGGGAACCACCGCCGAGCCACGCACGGGCTGAGCTGGGCTCATCTGTCTCCACATTGTCTGCATCCAATCTCATTTTGTCCAGGTTGCACGGCCCTGCATTGATCCCACCAACACACGGGGAGGGATAATTTATAGGGCTGAGGGTGGAATGAGCCCAAGGAAACTCTCAGCAACACAAAGCTTCGAGGTGGTTTGAGGGTTTTTTTTTGGTTTGTGCTATTTTTAAGCAAACTAAACTTCTACCAGGGCAGTGACACCAGCTCTGGTGGAAAAGGTCCATTCCAAGGCTCCAGCATCCGGACACTCCCAGAAATCACAGAATGGTTTGGGTGGGAAGGGACTTTAAAGCCCACCCAGTGCCACCCCCTGCCCTGGGCAGGGACACCTCCCACCAGACCAGGCTGCTCCAAGCCCCCTCCGACCTGCCCTTGAACCCCTCCAGGGATGGGGCAGCCACAGCTTCTCTGGGAAACCTGGGCCAAGCTCTCACCACCCTCAGGGGGACAAATTTCTTCCTGAGATCTAGTCTAAATCTTCTATCTCAGTGTAAAGCCATTACTGCGCGTCTTATTGCAACAGACCCTGCTAAAAGTCTGTCCCCAAATCTCCTGCTGCCCATATCTTTTGGGGGATCCCCTCCTCCCCCTTGTGCACCACAGCCAGGAGCTCCATCCCCCAGCACCATCCCCAACTGCTCCTAACAGGGCAAGAGAGAAGGAAAGGGACACAGGGGGCTTCCCTGGGCACGTTCCTCCTCTTTTTAATTGATCAGAATACAAGGACGATGCAAGAAATCAGTAAGAACCAGTTAAAGCACCGAATCGAAGGAGCCCCACGGATCGGTGATTGTGTTTGTTCAAGACGTAGGAAGAACAAAAGGAAGCCTCACAAAACCAGATGGTGATGTCGTCCCCCCCCCCCCCCCCCCCCCCCCCCCCCCCCCGCGGCCCCCCCCCCCCCCCGGCCCTGTACCCCCCTGGGCTGGGTCCCCACTCCCCCCAGGGATCCGGGCACATTCAGCCCCGGGCTTTGTCTCGGTGGGACCTGCTGGAGAGAGTCCTCCCCACACCCAGTGTCCCCCCTGAGCCACCCCAGCTCTGTGTTTCGCAGCTATTGAGATGCAAACGACAAGGCATTCAAACTGGGGGAAAGAAAGAGCTGTAGGAGAATGTGAATCAGCCCTGGGCCACTGAAATGGAATAAAGGAGATCATTAAAGGGTTCACTCCAGCACCTCACATCCCCTAACCCACGGGGTTCCACAGGGCATGGGCAGGTTCCACAGACAATTAAGGACGCGGAGCTTTGCAGTGGGTTCCAGGAGTAAGCCTGGGCTACCCCAGAGATACCAGCTACCCAACTTACACAGCAGCAACAGCACAAAAAACACATAAATCACACACAGAAGTGTGATCAGACTATCCAGCACTGCCTTCTGGCCTGAAAAATCCATGCATCCACAAATCCACTGAAACAACTCTCTTCCAGGCTAAAGCTTCACACCTCTACAGGCACTAAAAACATAAAATAGTTCCTCAAAGAACTTCTCATCTAACATCTCAGAGCTTCCTATAAATTGTGGTCATATAAACCTCTGAGGTTTCAAAATCTCTGAGGAAGAGGGCAGGATGACCACACAAATTTTACAGGTGGGTTGTAAAGTCTTTCTTCAGCCTTCTCTGCCTCTCTCCTGTCCTCCACCATGCCATTTGGTGATGGGAATGAGCTTCAACTCTGCTCTAAGGCCAAACTGCTTACAGTCTGTGAGGGACACAAAAAATGTCAAGTAAAAGTGAATTGCAAAACAGCAGAGTCAAATTTAGGAGCATGTAGAAATCGGCCAGTCTGACAACAGCAGTTGCCCAATTTCTGGTACTTGCTTGACTTAACGTTCCTAAAAATATCATGGGCACTAGGCTCCCTAAAGACTGCAGCAGGCAGGGACAGGCCCAGCGCTCCCCAGTGGCACCAGCACTGCCAGGGAGCTGGGTGTCACATCCCTTCCAGTGGCCAGAGGGACACCTCCATCCCACCCCACCTCAGATGGCTGCCCACCTTACCCTTTCTGCCACCCCCACCACAGCAGGAGACACTGGTCCCAGAGAAGGTTCGTCAGGAAGAGAACAACCCCAGCAGAGAAAGGCTTGTGAGGTTCATGAGCTGAAGCCCCAGGACGGACGTGGTGACAATGAGGGTGTCACAGCCCTGCCTGTGACATGGCTACGGGATGCTGGCAGACCATCTCTGCTGTGGGTCCCTCAGCTCACAAATTAGCACAGCTCCTCCAGCCACAGAGTAAATTCAGCAGGGTCAGCGGAGTGAGCTGCCGTGGGCACGGGAGCAGCACTGGGGACAGGGGGAGCACCGGGGACGGGCACCCAGAGCACATCAGTCCCTCGCAGGCAGCCCCAGGTCCTGAGCAGCCCATGCACCGCTTGCCCAGGGGCCAGTGAGCCTGGTGGGCACCAGCTGCTCTCACCCCCCCCAGGTTTAGGGAAGAGCAGTGACAGAGCAGCCCGAGGCTGTGCCTGAGGAACACGCTGCTGCTCCCGTCCTGCTGCCCATAGGGATGTCACCGTGCCCCTGCCGAGGGGGCCAAGCACAGCACACCATGAGCGAGGGAGGTAAAACACAGGGAAAGTCAACGGGCAAACCACGTCAGAGGGAAGGTTCAAGCAACCCTGATGGGTAGAGGAGCCTGAGAAGGGCTGCCCAGAGCAGGGTAACTGTCAGACTGCATAACTCCAGAGCGCTCCCGACTCCTGCTAGAAGTTCTGGGGAAGATGACTTACATATCCTATACGCTTGCCTCTCCATGCAGCCCCGCAGGCTCAGTGGGTAGAGCACCACATACACGTATGGCTGCCCAACACGCCCCACTAAGCAGTGGGATGAACGAGTGAGAGTGCACCCCAGCGCCCCGCACTCCCCCCATGAACACCGACCAATTCCACGACAGAGCGACTGTTCTCGTGGCTGTGGCAAGCGTGGGTGCCTCCTGCATCAGCTCACGGCTCACCCACCTCCCGAGGACTGCTTCAGCTTCTCCTTGGGGCACCAAAGCCTTTCCCCACTTAGGGATTCGACATCCCATGACCCCAGGATGGCGCAGGGACCCCAGGAGCGTGCACCCAGGAGAAGAGACACCAGGGAGGGGTCAGCCCAGCCTCGGCAGCCCCCCAGTCACCCCAGTCTCTCCAGCTACAGCCCTGTGTCGTAAGGATGGAGGAAAAACTGCAGTAAGAGCAGTAACACAAATACCAAGTGATGCTCTCCTCTTCCAGCCCACGGCGGTGGCTGTGGTTCTCCTACTCGGCCTCTGCCACGTGGAATCACAATTAGGACATAAAACCTCCCAGTGAAATGCCCACATGGGCAGCTTTGTAACTTCACTAGAAGTGAGGGTAAAGGGTGCATCTTTCAGGAGAAGAGTTAAACCAAGTCACAAAACCAACCATGAGGATTCTGTAGGTTCCCCTGGCAGCGCAAGTGCTGGGCACAGACCTGGGCAGGGGACGCCAGGGACGGGTCGGTACCAAGTGACATGTTTCAGAAAATTGTGCCTCCAGACAAACCGCTCCAAGCACGTCCTGATCACCTTGAAACACAGCTCTTCCACCTCCTCTTGGTTAACTATTCCACTGTGCATGTGCGATTCCAGCGGGGCAGAGACAAGTCGAGGGCAAGCAGAGGCGCAGCACAGCCGGGGAGACCTTGCCTGCCCCCCAGGATCCAGCGCTGACGCTGCCTCCCTGGCCCCCTCCTGCGGAGCAACCAGCCAAACCTCAGCCCAAGGCTGACACTCCTCCTCACCCCTCCTCCTTTCCTGGAAACAGGATGAAGTTGGAATAGCAAGGGAAAACTACGCCGTGACCAGCGAAAGTACATTGTCGGTCCTGGGATCCAGCCAGAGGAAACTGCAGAGAGGAAGCATAAAGATAAGGAGGAATTTCACCTCTTGGTGCCTCCGAGAGGCGAGGACCCAGCACGACCCTCCCCGGCAGCTGCAAACCCAGCCTCAGACCAGGCAAGCGGAGGCAGCTCCGGCACGGGAGAGACCTGCTGTGGGCTCTGCCAAACCCACCGAAATGGGGCTTTGCTTATCCTCAGCCCCGGGGCAGAGACACCCCCTGATCACGGGCAGGGAGGGGAGCAGCCCCTGCTCCCCACCCCAGCCAGCCTCTGGACTGCCAGGAGAAAGCAGAGACCCCCCCGTGCCCCCGGCCGCAATTCCAGGCAGCCAAAGGGCATCTCGTACACCACCTACAGCCACAGGCGCTGCCGGTGGCGGGCTGTACCACAGGCAGGCAGCTAACAGATGACCCACTGCTCTTCTTGATCCAAGTTGGCCAACCCTCTGAACAACGGGAAAAGTCTCCTCCAGATCGGGTGGTCAGCACAGACTGCCTTTGGGACTAGTTTAATATTTGATGAGATAGTTTTGCTCTCAAAATAGGCCAGTTTTGGGTGCCCATTCTCATACGCTAGTCTACTTCTAATGGAATTCAGTTTTAGGGTGAAGACAGACGTGCAGTATCTCACCACTGCGCTGCAGAAGTGGCTGCTCAGGAGGTAAAGAACGAGCAACAGAGAAACCAACAGCTGTGGGGAGACAATCTCCAAAGGCTTTCCATACCAGACAGGATCTGGCCAAACACTTCACATCTTCATCATGAATCCATCATCTGCTACAGACCTGGAGCGTGTCTCGGGCTGCAGACAGCCCCGCTCCAGGCTAACACCACACATCGCGTCGGGATCACCGGGCTGTGCAGCTGCCACCCACAAAGCAGAGACCATCGCCCTCGGTTGCTTCATTTCTGTGAGAGCCATCACGTCCTCCGTAGGGAGGGATGGCGGTACTCCCTTCCAGAGGAATAAAGCATATTGTCTCCTCTCAACACTTCCCCAGCATCCCAGGCTTCATTAATCAGTGGGCACAGAACCAGATGGTTATAGATAAACAATACAAATGAAAACACAGCAATAAGCTTGTCATAGTACACGAGTGTTAAATTCCCAGCCAGAAAATAAGACGGGGCATTGGTGCCACAGAGGCTCTGGGGCAGCTCACAGGGAAAGCACCACTGATGTGCACCGACACACACGGCGTTCTCCCGAAGCACCACCTGAGCAGAAAGTGCTTCCCAGCAGCTACAGCTCTGGCTAAAATCAGCTGTCTCTGCAGGTGTCCCTTACTTCCAGAAAACAATCCCTCAAATATTTCACTGTATTCCCTCAGTATGCACATGGCCAGAGTCTCTGCAGTGCTCTGGAGAGCCCCTGCCGTGCTCGCCTTGTGTCACACGTGCAAGGAAGACATGATCTGGGTGTCGCCATTCCTTCAGCTAAGGCACTAGTTAAAACAGAAAATACCTTCTCTTTTTTTCTGCTCACATTCAGATGTGCAGAATTCTCCAGCTCTTTGACTTTGTACCCTTTCATACAGGGCAAAACCACGGGGCTTTCAGCTTGGCTGAGGTACCAACACCTAACGACGTTTGCTTATGAAATGAAGTAAGGTGTCATCCCAGCAGGTGAAGCCAATCAGGATCTTCATTTGTTTATTGATTGGAACTGCTGCCTCCCCAGCAGCATATCTGACCTTTGTTCAGAGCTCCCACACTGTGTCAACTGGAACGTGCCACCGCCTGCCCCACCTCCAGCCAGCGTCCCCACCACCTCCCCAAGCTGGCACTACCACCCTCCTGGCCACAGGGACCACAAGGACAAGGCACCACAGGACAACCCTTTGAGGGGTTCCACAGCCTCACTGGAACATCACTGTCACATTTCCCTTCTTTTACCTGGGGCTGTGGGGCTGCACCTCACACCTAAAACACACCAGAGAAAAAAGAAGAAAAAGCCCAGGAACTCCCCTGTTATTTGCAATGGCTTTATTGCAGCTGCTGGCTGTCAGAGATGCCTGCACGCAAAGGTCATGCTGATGTCTGCTGCCCAGCCCCATATCCGTGGGGAGATGCTGGCTGGAGGGTAGCCAAGAGCCCAGTCCCGGGGATGCGGCAGAGCTGGTGTCTGCTTTTTTTTTAAATAGATTCTTCCTGAAGCAGATTGCTAATTGCTCCTGATTTTTTCTTTTTTTTTCCCTCTTCTAAAATAAGCTCAGACTGCAATCTGCATGGATGTCGCAGGAAGAGTAATGAACTGCCCACCCACCTGAAATTCAAGCAGCCAAACACATGGGAGGAGGCAGCGTGAAACCAGCCACACGCAGCCCTCGCTGTGCCACCACCACCCCCGGCGGGCACCCCCTGGTCTGGAGACACCATCCCGATTTAGAGATTCAGAGAACCCTCAAGGACCCAAGAAGCCAACATGGAGCAAAGGGAAAACTCCATACAGAGGTCAAAATTCAGGGATTTTGGCGTGTCAGCAGAACAGCGCCTGCCTGTCCCTGGAGGGTTCCCTCCAGCCCATCTGACAAAAACAGCAGGACCTGGGAGTGAAATTATACCTGTCAGCCCCTGGTTTCTACCATTCATTTTATATATATTTTTATTTATATATATATATATATATATGGCTGCAGATGCCCACTCCAACAAGCAAGAAGCAGCAGTGACGTAAACGAAACTCCCTACAACTAAGCATCTCCCAGAACACATTTCATGACTTTATCAATAGCAAAAGCACATTATTTTCCCTTTCATAGTTCCGAAGTGACTGTGACAGCTTCAACACCCCTCCCCATTCAGCTCCAAAACCCCCATGGCTGCCGTGACTCCGCTCTCCCACGCGGGAACACTGACTCCTCCGCTCAGGGCCGCGGGGGGAGCAAAGCCTCCCACACTCATCGGACTCCGAGATGCTCCCGTGGACCAGGGACTCGCTGTCACCTCAAGGCAGGCGAAACTCTGGCATGCAGCCTGAAGACCTTTATTTTCCCATTACCTGGGGGAAAGAAAGCAATCACAGCTGTCCCTGTGCAGCAAGCACCAGGCCACCGCACACAGAAATCGGGTCCCAAGCTCACACACCCTCGTTACTGAACAACTGCAGCAAATACACACGATTCAGGCCATACCCGCCAGCCCACAAGGATGGAAAAGCTGAATATTCCTGGACAAATATTCCTGCAGGACTTGGACCACCAGTATAGCCAGGGGCCACCCCACCGAGGAGCCAGTGATGCTCTCCCTGCCCGGGTGAAGCACCTCCCTGCCTGCCCCCCTGCAAGGGTAAGACAGCTGTACCTGCAACTCCATTATTTAAGTTGGTAAAAAACCAAGGAAGGAATTAAGGATGCAGCTACTTTCCCCATGAAGAAAAGCCCCACAGCAAAGCAGAGTTAATAGAAAAGCGTCTCCTCCAGAGAAGTTTTTAGAAATTAAACCATCCACACGTTTCATTCCCCCGACCCCCAGCACCGCTCTCCCTGGCAGAAGGGCCAACACCAGGCCAAGAGTGACAAAGGAAGTAAAATGACTGTGGAAAGTGCTTGTCCATCGCTACCGCACACAACACCCCACTAACAGCCCCACCGAGACCTGCCCAAATGTTTTCCTTCTAAAGCAAAGAGGTTTTTTGAAGTACAAGGTTGTTGGCCAAGCACCTCCCGGATATCAAAGCACACAGTGAGACGACGTTAGTAACAGCAGCAACTCAAGCTCAGCGAGACGACAACTTAATGTTCTTAATGTTTGCTTTGTCCAAACAGCCTGTAGGCTCAGCTATTTTAAACATCATTCCCTGAGCCTGTACGATACATGTGCAATATGTTAGAGGCTGGTAGCGTTCCAGACACGTGTTATCCTTTCCCTGTAACCGTGCCCTGTTGGAGGCATCAGCCACAATTTTCCCCATCTCAGATCTGCGTTTTGTGGGTGCTGCTCCCCAGCCACAAGCCATCAAGCTCCACCATCCATCCCTCCTCCTCCTGGGGCCAAGCACTCTCCCTGCATCCTTTCACCATCGCTTCCTCTGGGGAGCAGCTGACCAAGGACCCAGCCCCAGCTCATTCAGTAGCACCTTTAGCCTCTGTCCCCAAGACACTGGTTACTACTCAGCTGGATTAACCCTCCTCAGATATCCCCCAGGCTCCTGGCGAGGCCATCCTTCCCTTGTCTTGCTCAGTACATTATTGCCATTCTCTTCCACATAGCAACTTGCCCAAATTTATTTGATTCTAAAATTTGTTCAGCACCATCTTCTCACCCACCAGCTAGACCTACCACCCAGATCTCACTGTCTCCCCACTCAGCCTATACTTGTACAAAACGCTCCTCTCGTCGTCTCTCCAGCCAGAGCCAACGCAGGTGTGAATGGGCCTGTCCCCTCACTGTGCCCAGTCCCCACAGCACCCTCCCACCATAGCGGGTTTGGGGTTCAGACATCTGCAGTGATGTGTTTTAGCGCCCCCGGGGACACACGCTTCCCCCCCACCCCTCAGCGTGTGTTCTCCCTTGTTGAAGGGAGACATCAGCAAGATGAAGACCACAAATGGAGTTTTGGGGTGGGGAGCGCATCCAACAAATGGCCTTTAGCACCAACCAATAAATTGAATTCAAATAATTGCATTTGTAAGGAAAAAGCTGACAGCAACTTGGCACGGTCTCTTACACACAAACACACCGTGTTCCGTTTGTGCCATACCCCATTTCACTTTGATGTAATCCTTCTCACTCCTCTTGATTGCTTTTCAAAAGCGATCTAAATTAACATGAATTGGTAAAGGGTAATTATTCCTATGAATAATTAGTCCATGCTAGTAAATGCAAAGTAGGACTAAATGCTAAGTTTTACCAGCACCAACAGCTCTTGCTCAAAACAAAAGGGCACGCACCAGCCAGTGGCCAAGGGACAGGAGGACAGCTTCATCCCCACTGCAGGAGCAACTCCAGGCAGCCCCACAGCTCCTACCTTTTCTCTACAGCATGGTCTCACCATGGACAAGGAATGGCTGGGCTTCTCTTGTCAAAATTCTACAGGAATCTGTGTTATTAATGATACAGGACACTACCGAAAAGAGGAAGAAGGCATTAGCAAGAAGAGGAAGACAAAGATGCTACCAAGAAAAAGATGACGACGTTGCCAACAGGAGGAGGAAAGCGGAAGGTTGCACTCCTCTAGATATTTGTCATTAACTGTCACTGTCCTGAGCACCCAGGGCTCGATGCCACCGAGCACCACGTCCCTGCAGGGCCAGGAGCAGGAACTGTGGAGCCAGCTCCAGCTCTGCCACCAAAGGTGACACAGCAGCTCCTCAGCACACCGCTCCCTCGCCACACGTCCTGCCCCCTGCCCTAGGCAAGCCTTTAACATTTATAGTTTCCATTAAACTTTATTAAACCAAATAGCTCCACACAGCAGTACTGAGAGGGACCTCCAGCACACTGGCTGGATCGAACAGCACACAAGAACGAGAAGAAACACATAAGTGCCTTCTCAGCACTGCTAGGAAGCTCCATCAGCAAGTAAGATCCTGCTCGAAATAAACAGCAGTTCAGATTTGTCTCCAAATCGCATTTGCCACCTCCTCAAAGTCAGGACAGACATTCTGGCATCATGATGGGAAAGACATTAGTGAATTAGGGGAAACATTTTAAAGCCATTTGGAGACCAGCCCACCATTATTTTATTAGTGTGCTTTTTAAGAAGTTTAACATGTAACAGTATAATGAATCTAAAAGGGCTATTTCCCCATCTTTTGAAAAAGCAGTGGCTCAGCACCAAGATTGGGAAGCCACAGGCAGGGCTCGGCTGCGGGGACATGGTGTGGTGACCAGGGAGCCACAGGATCAGGGAAAATCCACCACAAGCCTTCAGAAGGAGGGCAGCAGAGGGGAAATCAAGCAGTAATTTAGACTGACAAGTCCTTGCTTGGAGCACCTCGCAGACTCCAGAATGACCAAACAGCTGAGGCTGGCCCAGACTTATGGAGATCCTCCACCAGCCCAGCCAAGGACACAGACTTCACAACCCTTCTGAGGAGCCCACTCTCATGTTAGAGCATCATTACCAAAAAACATAGGTTCACAATCACATCCCTTGACCTGATCTTAAGATCTTAAGGCAGCCAGGGCACTTTGGCCTGCTCAATGGCAAGGCTCACATGCTTTGTTTTGCTGGTTCGTGTTCAACTCCTTGTTCACCAGGACCCCAGGTCCTTCTCTGTAGTGCTGTTTTCTGGTCAGTCAGTCCCCAGCTCGTGCTGGTGCGGGGGGTTGCTTCTGCCAACGTGCAGGACTTGGCACTTCCCTCTGTTGAGCTTCACAAGGTCCCCACTGCCCATCTCCCCAGCCTGCCCGGGGTCCCCACTGCCCGGGTCCCTCTGAGCAGCAACACAACTGTCTGGTCTATCAACCACTCTCACTTCAGAACACACACCAACTTCTTTGAAAGCATCAGTCAAATGTTTCAGGTGGACTGACAGAAGGATTGCTTTCTCCACCTGGGAAACAACTGGATCCCAAGAGAAGTTTCATGATTTCTCCAAAGCAATTTTCTCCTTGGAGCCTCGGTGCTTCCCTGTGCTGCCCCTTCCACTCAAGCTCAGGCTTGGTCTAAGAGCTGGTAGTGTTTTTCTTTATAATGTAATTTCCCATTGCCGAGGCCAGGCCACATATTGCTAATTATGAAGTCGGCACAGCACACAGCAGTCCGTGCAGCTAATGAGGCTCCTTAAGCCATGTGATAGATGTGCCCGCTGACGAGCCCCGGCACCGCCGCCTTCCCCTTCGTGCACCCCCCCTCCAGAGGAGCCATGGCAGCATCACCCACCATCCATCATACCCAAACCCACCCAGCAGGCCCAGAGAAAGCCATTTGCATTTCCCTCCCTCGTTTGCAGAGCAGTAATGAGTATAAAAGAAGATTTATACCACCTTCTAGCGCTTTGCCTGTGTAGCCATGGGGCTTTACGAAGGCTCTCTGCTCGGTTTAGCACACGGCAGCACAGTCAGATTTTCAGGTTTAGCTTGGATCAGGGTGTACCCCACCAGTAGCAGTACGGCACGGGGGAAACACAGCTCTTCCAGGGGGAAGTTCTGCTCAGCCTGGGAAGGACAGGGCTGGAGGGAGACGTGGTGGTGTGCGGGTGGCTGCTCTTCATCAGCGCCGAGGGGAAAACACAAACGGGTCAGCTGCTTTTCACAAAATAAAATGTAGTTTAAGTGCTGGGGGGAAAGCGTCGTAATCAGAACCAGGTGATGGAGTCCCAGGGGAGGGCATCAGATCTCCTGACACAGCAGGAGTTTATGGTCAGACCAGCCAGCACCGTCAGACACATCCCCTGCATCCTCACCGCCCACCAGATCCAGGACAGACAGTTCGGGGGGCACTGGCAGTCTGCAGAGCTCCCCCTGCAACCCTCCAAAAAATGACAGGACATCAGAGGGTTGTTCTCATCTCTAATGGATTTTGGAGAACCTCTCGCTGCAGGTCTGTCCCAGCCCGGCCAGCAGCAGGAAACGGGCCCTGCTCAGGGGCCGGGGGGAAACCAGCGGCTTTACACAAACGGCACGGCCACAGCCACCAATTTCAAATAACCCAGCACCAAAAGCCGGTCTTCGTGCGGGACTGGAGCTGGCCCGGGACAGCACAAGGGGCAGGCACCATGGCCATCCCCGTCCCACAGCACCAGAGCTTCCACCCGTTTGGGGAACATCTGTCACCACAGACCCCATCACCCAGAGCCACAGTCCCTGCTGGCCCTGCACCGGGACACCACGACTTGGGGCAGCTCCCCACCATTTGGGATGTACGGCCACCCAGGCCCTGGGGAGAGACTCCACGATACTTAAAAGCCAGGGAGCATGGAGCGGGCCAGGGCCACCACGGTCCACCCCACATTCCCCCAGACCTACAGAGTCTACAGAGCGTTCCCACCACAACGCTACCAAACACCCCCTTTCCCTCCAGGCACCCCATTCTCCCAGCTCATGGCAGGGCACCAGCTGGTACCAGGCACCCCAACAATCTGGCCCAACTCCTCAGCCCTGTAGGCAAAATGGCAGCGTCCTCTGTCACACTCGCACCACAAGGCTAGCTCACCAGTATAGAAAATGTTCCGTTACTATGGTGATAAGGAGTTGGGGGGAAAAAAAAAAACACCCCACATTTAGTGTGGTGTAAACACAGGTTTTCATATGCAGATTGCAGGATTCTGTACTCTCAGTTCATAGCGATTTATGAATTTTCAGTTATTCAGCCAGCAAGAACTGAGTGATCATTTATAAATGTAAACGTTCCTTCCCAGATAAATCACAAACAAAAACAGGCCAGAATTCACCCCATATATTTCCTACAATGACTAATTCACTCACCTCCAGTTACACATTGAAACCTAGTCTCGTTAATTTTAATTACTTAATTTAGGGGGCAACTCTTCCCCATTTTCCTCGCACTGGATCTGTTTACATACCCACTACACTATTTTCTACCCTTTGTGTGTAACTCACGTAGTAAATGAGGAATAGAGGCTTTCAGTGAATGCTTCTCAAATCCACTGCATTCAGCTTTGAACTGGTGGCCCGGAGGTGGAACCAGCACTGATTCATAACCTCGCAGATCCTTTTTTAAGCTGCAACTCAACATTCAGAGAGAGACTAAAATAGCCTGAAACACTTCTGGCTGGCGGTCGTGATGGGCTTTCAGTTCCAATGCCCTGACACCAGTCATTCATTTTTCTCCTTTTCTGAGCCTTTTCAGAATTGATTTCCAGGAACAGGCACAGGAACAGCAGTCTCCCGCCCCAGGCGCCTGCCTGCTTCCCTTGTCTATTTTCCATGTGAAACCTGTCAGGAGAGCACAGCTCCCGAGGAAGAATCTCATCCCACCTCGGTTATCAAGTGAGTTCCTGCAACACGAGGCATCAACAGGACTCTCCCCAGGCAGAGCAATCCCAGTTCCCACGGCTGCTGCAACAGCTGAGAGGCACAGAACACTCACCAGAGCGGTGTCTGTCACCAGCACCCTCCGACATTTGGGTGTCTCAGCTCCCCAGCTCCTCCTGACACCAACAGCTCCAACCACGCTTTGTCCCCAGCTGAGCTCAGCCAGGAGCTCACCCACCCATGCAGTGGTGCCAGATGCAGTGGGGATGCATTGGCACCCTCCGTCGGGCCACACACCCCAAACACCCCCCGGGCTCCGGGGGGTGCCGGACAATGATGAGCCACAGACAGTGCTCGAATGTTCCATATCTATCTGGTTTACATAGATTTGACACTTTACACGTTATTTCCCTCTGTCCTACAAAGACCAGGCGTGCAAACAGCCTGCAGCCAGCCATCGGGCTGGTCCATACGCCGTGGCACGGGAACCCTCCAACAGCTTAGCAGCAGCAATAAAGGCCTCATATTCTTCTGGCAGCGCTATCAGACAGTCCACAAGCAGATGGATGTATTTGTAAATAAGGCAGATCAGTTTTGTCAGGTTGTAATTGGTTTTAGAACAAGCAATTCCCACGATGACAAACAACAATTAAAGAGCGCAGAGCTCCCACAGAGCACAGCACTGATGGGTTCCACCAGAGGGACAACAGCGGAGGAGAGCGATGGAAGCGCTACCACTGACACACAAACGGCTCCATCCCGAGATGGGCCCAATGATGCCTAGTAGGAGAACGGGAAAACCCAGCAACACTCTCAGGGTGGTCCCAGAAGGAAGCGGAGCCTCTTCCACCTCCCGGGTGGCCGGTGCCATTCAAGCTGCAACTGGAGCGACAGCAAAGACCTTGGCAATTCAGAACCTGCAGGAATCAGCAGTCCTCCCACCCCAGCACATCACCTGGAAGGCAGGCAGGGAGTAGTTATGCTACTGGGAAACTTGGGAGCCTTCACACAAAGCTGTTATTGGTGGCAAGGACTCCTGAGGAGACCTGTGACCATCCCCATGACCAACCTCCACACTCTCATGGAGCTTATCACCGCAGGTTTGCGCAGCCTGTTGAGGCAGCTGGATCACCAGCTGGACCACCCCCTCCACAGGAGCATGCTGCGGCTGATAAACGAGGGTCCTGGTTCACCACGTGAAACCCAAGAGCCAGTTCTGGTGGTGCTTCCCCTTCAATGCCCTGCCTGAAAGCCTCAGAACAGCACCCCTCCCTGGGAAACACCCAAGGTGTCCCCCACTCCTCAGGGGAGTCAGCACCAACACCTCACTCTCCAGGGGAAGATGCTTTGGTGTGAAGAAGCCTCACCACTCAAAGCCTCAGCGCCAGTGGCTCTCGAGCCTGGCACAGCAGCTGTGTCCCCATTTGCCCCCAACATCAAGGTGATGACCCTGGGCACATCCACTGCTCCACACCTTCCCACAGTGCCCTGGCACCCAGAGCCAGCTGTGCAGATGTGGCTGCAGAAGACACACAGCTGGGCACAAATCACCAGTTCTAGAGGAAAAAAGGACATTTGCCACGAGCTGTCAGAGACTCGGCGTTACATCTTCCACGGTGATTGGCAGTATGTTTGGGTCTGGAAACGGAAAGTAGCAAACAAACATTTATCTATCCATCTATCTGTGTGAACTAGTTCCCAAGAAAAGTTCTTTAATTTTATTTTATTTTTTTGAAATCCCCAATGAAAGTTTAATTCTGAAGAAGTTGTTCTCCGGTTTTGTGACCTGCAAAATTACCTCCTTCCACCCGGCGCCTCAGGGGATGTTCACCATCTGCCCCCCCATCTGACACGGAGCCATCTCCCCGCAGCAGGGGAGCCCCTGTGAGGCTGTAGGTAACTGCACCCCAGCCCCCTCTGCCAGAGACAGGAGAGCACCCCGCAGGGTGCCCAGCAGGGGCAAACTACGGGCATTTCTTTTTCCTCCTCCTCCCCCTTGCCCAGGTCAGTTCCCAGATGACTTTCACACCAAACAGCTTATTGTTGTTCCCACAAACTGCCATCCCACAAGAACAATAACGAGCACTCTCTTTGTTATGGTTTCACTTTCAGGGGTTTGTAATACGACATTTCCACTTACAGCATGTTTGCTTATTGTTTCTGTAGGGATTTTAGCAAGAGTAGGTCAAGAGCATCCACACATAAGCGCTGTGCAGGAAAAGCTGCTTTGAAAGCCGTGAGTCTCTCAGAGTGCCATCGAGCAGGGAAGTTAAGAGACATGAAAAACCATTTAGAACAACCTGCTGCTGAGATCCTGCTTCCCAAGTCCCTTGAAATCCTCCAAGTTAAAATCAGTTCAAGGCTGCTATTTATTGTTGTTCAGTTTTTGCCACACCTCGGGTTTTATCAGAACTACCCAAAAAAAATACAATTACAGTGGAGATCCTGATCTCCAGCTTCATTTATTACACCAGTAGGAGACCCATTCACCTTAGTGGTAAAAGAGGCCAGCGCAGCATGACAGTCCCTACAAAACATTGCCTGTGTGCAGTGGAGAGTAAAAGAAACTTAGACGAAAATCCAGAAAAAAAAAAAAAAGGCTGCAGAGTTTGTGTGTGACTGTGTCTGTCTCACAGACACCTCTGGGCACCACCACACTGCACCCACACAGACCCTCACACCTCCTCGGCGTGATCACGAGCCGTGCCCTGCAGAATGACCTGCACAGTGAGCCCATCTTCTCCACCTCTCTCTCCTGATGTGCAGACCCAGCCACAACACACAGTTCCGTTCCCCTGAGGTGTGAAACGAACTGGTTTCCACCACAGAGCAGAGCTGTCCTGAGCTACCGGTATGTCAGTACAACACCCAGATAACTTGTGCTTTCCTGCCCACCGGGGATGTAACCTCGGGCTGCAGCTCTCTCTATGCGGGAGCTGTAGTACATCTCTGAAACGTGAAGTTGGGCATTACTTGCACCGTGGTGGTGGAGATCCACCAGCAGAGGAACACCTCGTCCTGCCACGAGGACCAGAGAACCTCCCTTGAAAACAGGAAGCGGTAGTTGAGTCAAGTGAAGAGGCAGGAGGTGGCCGGGGACCTCAGCAGGACTTATCGCCCCACATCAGCCCGTTCCCTAGACCTCACAGAGCAAGCAGATTTCAAAGAGATGGGGAGAGGAGAATCAGACAGGGCACATACTACCCAGCTGCTGCAACAACACAGACACGTCCCACAGGCTGAGAGAGTTGGGGTGTTCAGCCTGGAGAAGAGAAGGCTCCAGGGAGACCTTGGAGCCCTTTCCAGTCCCTCAAGGGGCTCCAGGAGGGATGGGGAGAGATTCTGGATCAGGGAGGGGAAGCCATAGGAGGAGGGGGAAGGGTTTGACCCTGAAAGAGGG